>JBBCBC010000026.1:26223068-26514317 GCA_037126765.1 Stenogyne calaminthoides | reverse complement strand
ATTTCAAAAATAATTATTTTAATATTATGCTTTAAAACAACAATACCAGGTAATTTATAATATTAGGTTTGGATAGAATTACTACCACCCACATACATCTTTAATATGATCATTATAATACCGTTTTAAAATTATAATATCTGATGATTCATCATCAAATTAATAAATAAAACTTGCATATTGCATTTATAAAATATTAATTTTTTTAAAAAAAAATATGATTATAGGTGAATTAAATTAAATAAAACTCATATCCTTAAAATATTTAATTTTAAAATAACAATATAATTTTTTTATTCCATACCACGTAATACGCTGACTACATTCTAATTACAATTATAAAGTCAAATATGTAATGATGTTAAGATTAACAAATAATATTACCTCTATGACCTAGTTCAACTCATAATATTTTTGAGCAACAAAATTTATAAGATCTAACTATTTTTTTCCTCATATTCTAAATATTATACGAAAAGAATTATATATCATTTAGAAATCCGAATTTGTAAATAGACATGCAATTAATTTGTTTATATTATTTTCTTTAATGTTCCCTCACTTGTGAGTTGAATTCTCTTACTTCATAATTGGAAGGAGACCAATCAAGTGGACAATCTCCTATCTACTAAAGGAGCTCCCAATTCATATGATGACTTTGTTTCAAATTTCTGAATTAATGTGAGAAGTTATTTATAGTATTATTATTAAATTTTTTATTTTTTTATTTCAGTAATTCATTATTTAATTTTGATATTTACCTTTCATTTATCTCTTATCTATTAATTATGAATCACACCTTATTTATGTGATTGCTATATTAAAAATACTTCATCTTCAAAACATATACATTAATTTATATTAAATACACACTCCATAATTTATAAATTTATATTCTCTCTCTTTTTTTTAAATATCTCTAGCATGTAACCCGATGTACTACGTCTACACGACTTGAAAATAGTTTTTATATTATTATAAATTAAATACTTCAAATATCTAATTAGTTTGATTAATTCAATTATAGACGTAACTTTTTTTTTCTACTGTTATATGTGCATATTTTTATTCATTTCTTATTCTAAATTATTCCCTCCCATTATTCTAATGTATTTTTAGTCTTTTAGAATATTTATATAATAAATTTTATTCTAATATTTTCTTCCCTCATTATATCATATATACCCGTAATAATTAATTTTCATGATCATTTAAATTTTTTTATGCCAACGTTAACCTTTATTTTTATAATTAAATATTTTATATCAATAAATACAATTGACAAGAAAAATTATTCACACAACATATTTGTAGAAAAAAAATAAAAATTATAATAACAATGAAAGTAATAATTAGGGGTATACATGAGTCCATAATGGGTGAAAATGTCAAAACAACATATATTGTGTGAATAATATATAAGACTGAATTGAGTATGACATCTAATTTTAATGGGGGAAAGTAATTTAGAATAAAAAATGAATGAAAATATGCACAAATAATATTACAGTATAAAAATTATACCTATAATTAAATTAATTAAATATTTAAAATATTTCAGTTAAAATTAATAAAAATAATTATTTTAAATTTCGTTGAATACGCGGGGTTATGTGCTAGTATATAATATGGGTGGAGTTGCTTTCAGTGGGAATCGAACTCAGAATGTGGGGGGAGTGAGTCTTTTAACCCTGATACCATAAAAAAATCATCTTATTTAAAAATTCAAACTTATACAATGTGTTGATTTATTCGTTTATATTATTTTATCTTAGAAAATGTCTCATATACACCAGGTGCACGAAACACTGTTCTAAGATCTATGCACTTGCCCCGTCCCTACCCAATCAGCCAAATTCGGGTCATATTAAGTACTAAATTATGAGTTTTTAATTCAATTCTTATATTTTGTTTTAGAAAATAGTTAGTCTTCTCTCATGCTCTCCTTCTTGTACTTTCATTTTCTCCATCCTGCTTTCGTCTTCAAGTCTTCTCTAATTCTTCTTCGATTTTCATTGTTCTTCTTATCCGAACTGAGGAAATTGTTTCACTCTCTTCCGCCACTCGCTGGTATTTTGGCAATTTTCCCGAGTTTTTTTTTTTTTTTTTTGCTGTTCCTCACTGGTTTTTAAAGTGGTTCTTCACTTAAACATGCTTTTCAGCAATTCTCATTACTTCTCTTTGTTTTACATCAGGTACACCATCTTCATTTTTGTTTATAAAATTTTAATTGTGTTTTTATGTTTGGTGATTGTTGTTCTTTGCATTAATTTTCTTTTCTATAAACCCTACTTCTAAGTCTCATAGGGCAACGGATTGGGGCGATTCATAACTGTTAATGCAAATATAGTTAGGGAAGTAGTTTGTAATCATAAATTGAAATGCTTAAATGTGCAAATATATTATACTAAATGAAAATATTTGAAGAATTATGGATGATTTTGTTATTGTTAGTGTCCTAGAGACAATCTATTGTAAGAACACAATACTCGATGATATTTAGTTTGATTTAATATTAATGTATGACAACATACTTGTTTGAATATTATGTTTGATTGTTTGCATTTATTCGTACAAGTGCTCCCATAGGTCATTGCTGTCATTGAGGTTGTGAAAACTCAGATGACTTAAGCATGATTCTCAAATAACCTCGATTAAGATTCATCAAGAATGAGATATTGATGATGCAATGGAGATTGGTGTGCGATCTGCATCATACTCTTAGAGAGTGTAGTAAGATCTCACTTACTACGAGTTACTAGGTATCTCATGATAGATGCACAAATACCTTAGAGGGTATTGGTATATCCATCCAAGAAACCGTTTGATGTATTTACACTATATGTGTCTACGGGTGTCTTAGTTAGTGAGACCGATGCGATACTCCTTTGACTTGAGGTTAATACGTATGACATGTGTGGAGTGATGAACTTTAACCATGACCGATGCTTGCACCCGTCTATGGGTAGATATGGCTTGAATTGAGTTCATCACGAAGTGCATGTGCATAGTAGTTGAGTCAAGAATAAGATTCATTCCTCAATGTGGATTTAGAGAGAATACTCATCTTCTCATCATAATTGGATCAAAGTCATCGGCCGATGCACGTCAACTTAGACTTTGTGACTAAGTGTGACATACATGATCAATTAGTGATTATAGATAATATGATTAAGTTATTTGAATGGACACTTCATCATGTTCAAGACTTAATCGAGTATTCGCGAATGAAAAGGAAATCGTAATAGCCCATGTTTCAGTTATAGATAGTTGCACGTTTCTCGCAACGTACCTCATATATTAAAAATGTTTGATTTATTGTATAGGATTCAATTAAGACCGTTAATGTGACTAATCGCTCAATATATGAGGGCATATGTGTCACACAACAAGTAGTTCCTTTTTTACGAATTATAGTTGGTTGATTAAATGTTAAATTGAATTTAATATTTAATTTATGGAGAATTAATTAATAATAGATTAATTTGGAATTAATTATTATTAATGTTTAATTAAATTGAATTTAATTAAATAGGATTCCCAATAATATATATGTAATATTATTATAGGATTTAATATATATGGAATCAAATCCGTAGAGATTTGATATATATGGGAATTAAATCCGTAGAGATTTTATAAATGGGAAATAAATCTAATAGATTTATTTTATAAGATTAGGATTTTATTTCCTAATCAAGTTAGCTTAAGATTTAAGTTGGGCATTCCCTATATATATGAGCTCTTGGGAATTCACAAACAACGTTAATTCATTGTTCTCTCCATAAGATCTAGAGTTAGAATTTTCCTAGCAAATTTATCTTGGGAATCAACGTTGGCAAATCCGTGCAAGTCCGTGATTGGGTATTACGTGGATACCATAGTTGAGAAATCTGCTCTCGAGTTACTGTAAGATTTCTCGTTATGATTATTGTAATCGTTTATGGAATTATATGTTCGTTGTTGGTGAACTGTTTACTTCCGCTGCGCATGTATTACGTGTTTACGTGCCTCTAAATTCCAATAAATTTCGTTTATAGTGGTGATCTTTTTAGCCTGTAATTGATATTGTAGCTCTGAAGAGTTTTAATATTAGCTAGTTGTATGTTTATGTGTTAGCTAGTTGAACATTTTAGTATTATCTAATTGCATGCATGTGTTATTTAGTTGTATGTTTCAATATTAGCTAGTTGATTGTTCCTGTGTTATATAGTTGCAAGGTTCAGTATTAACTAGTTGCATGTTTCTATATTATCTTGTTGAACGTTTCAGTATTAACTAGTTGATTTTTTCCGTGTAATATAGTATTATAGTTGCACTATTTAGTACTCCCTCCGTCCCAACTCTTTGCTCACACCTACTTTTTCTAGTGTTTTAGCGAGTAGGTTGTTTATTAGTATTTGAAATAATAAAGTGACGTTTAAGAATGTGTATGATATATATATATCTCTCTATTATATGTCTACTTAAAAAATTACTTTATAATTTTAAATACTAATAAAAAACTTCTTTCGTTAAACACGAAGAAACAGTAAATGTGAACAAATAGTTGGAACAGATGTAGTATTAGCTAGTTGCATGTTTGTGTTATCTATTTGAATGTTTCATAATTAGCTAGTTGATTGTTTTCAGATATATTATCAGATTTGCGGTTCAATATTAGCTAGTAGCATGTTTTTGTGTTATCTTGTTGCACAATTCAATATTAGCTAGTTCATGTTTAATTTGCATATTTGGACGATGTTAAAACTTGTTTGTTTTGGTTGAAGGCACCGTTAAGATGGTTTCGAGAGCAGAAATATGAGCTAATATTGTTCTAGCTAATTTGAATCAATCATGATTGGATGTTATTGAGAAAGCATATACTTTTTATCATAACAAACCATTTTATATTACGCGTATTGTTGAAGATGAAGCATTAAAGTATGTTCCTTAGAAGAATTTACGTAGGAGGCAATCAAAGTGCAAAAAGAAGATTTTTTGTTGATAAATTATAGTGTTTAGATGCAAATTCACTTATGTTTTTTTATTAGTACATATTTTAAAGTATACTTTCAACTTTGTTTGTTTTGTCATTCAGCTTAACTATGCTATATAATATTTGTACTTCCATTTGAGGAGATAGTTTTTCCATTGTTGACTCTTGGTGTTGCACTCTAGTGGTGTAGTACGTTCAGAAGTAATCCACATGTAGGTGATTTTCATAATTTTTTATTTTTTTGAACTAGTAGCTTGTTTATAGAGCAACATTTGAATTCACAAGATATATGGGAAAACTATACAGTGTCAAAACCATAATTAATTCCATAACAAATATAATCAATTGAAGCCAGCTGAAACATAGTACAATGAAAAAATGCAAGTATCAATATCTAAAATATGCAACTTCTTATAGCTGAAATATGCAACTCAACACAATCAATAAGTGCAACTTACGATCACCAAAATATGATCATTCCTTCAAAAACGTGCAACTCTTCATACTTGAAGAATAATCTAGTTCTTTTTTTTTGAAAGGAAGAATAATGTAATTCTAGTTGTGCCTAAATTTGGGTTATTAAAAAAAGAGAAAAAAAAAATAAAGTGTGAAATTTTACCTCACCTTAAACGGGGCATGTTTAGCCGTTGGGACAACATCGAGTATTGAAAAACTACGACACTATAAGATACTATTACTTATATTATTAAGCACGATTCCCTTTCTAAATGGATCACCCCTGTGTTTGAGTGCACGGTACATAAGAGATCATCCTTTATCTTAACATAAACGTGTAGAGTGTCTCTTTTTCTTTTTTTAATAGGGGAAAAGTGACTCGGTTTCTATATATGCATCATATATAACATTTTCCAAACCATAACTTTCCAACACTAGCGGGACTATACAAACTAATTTAACTATGATCGCATTATTAAAAAAAATCGAAATATTAAATTCAATTCCATCTTTTGCACAAAAATTCTACATTCTACGACTGTTGGGCTGTTTTTTTTTTTTTTTTGGAAGTATTTTTGTCGTCGTATCATTTCTATTATTTTCACGCTTTTAAGAAAAATAAAAGGAAAAAGGAAAAAAAAACCCTATTCCCGGACTGATTCGGTTTACCCCTCTCTTACATCTATTTTTTAGGCAATTCTACATTGTCTCTCCCCCTATTTTTCTCTGTCGACTTCTCTCTCCGGAACCAAATCCGATTCTCCATTTTTGAGCGGTAACGAATTGAATTGACAGTGCTTGGTGTCTCCACCGACCGATCCGTTTGAGGTGAGTCCCGCCACACCTTTGTACCTTTTTGTGATCGATGCGGGCGGCTAGGGTTGAGGCGGCGTCGCATTTCCTTTTAATTTTTCAATGTCGATTTTCATTTTCTGAGATAGGGATTTGGTAGAGGAATTGGCGTGGGCGTTTCATTCTTCTTATTCACATGTTTAATTTCTGTTAATTTCTATGTTTTTTTGGGATTATTGATCTGCATGTGGTCTCGGATATATGGATACGGTGCAGATTTGATGTTTCAACTTGTGATGGAATTATCTTACGATGAATCTCTTATGCATTGATCATTTTTGGTTTGGCTGTGGATGCATTTTTTCCTTCTAAATGTTGATTTTTGTTTGTTTGTTTGTGCCATTATTTTTTTCGAAACTTGGATCATTAGATTGAATTAAATATGTGTAACTTCCGTGGTTTGCTTGGTTTTTGTTTGGTGCCTAGCCTGTTGATTGATCTGTACATGTTTAGACTTGGGGGATTTGCATTTAGGATTAGAATTGAACTAAGATGAAAAGAACAAGTTAGTCTAAAAGAAAACTTTAGATGTTCCAAGGCTTTTAAATATATGATCAAGTGAATAGAACATTGGGATTGAATTGAGGCAATATACATGAATCTTTTAAAAATGGTGCTTGATAACCGCTAAGATATGGAGACCAAAATGTTGGAATTGCGATTATGATCCTCTAAGCGTAGAGTGTCTCTGATGCAATGAGTTTAATAAATCATATACACCAGATATGTGTTGCCTGGTGTATAAGGTCTATTGATTTATAAGATGAAATAGTCTTGCATACTTGAAAATATTAGCTAAGAGGAACAGAACTTTCAAAGATGACTATTTTGGTATGGGTATATATACTGTGTTTAGATTTAGATCATCAATGAAGGTGTCGGTATCTTAAGAGGAAAACCAGTTGGCATCTATTTTATCATTCCTAGCACTTTGCATAAAGATTTTTAGTTGTTTTTACTGTATATGCTTGAAGTAACTTTTTCCAATTTAATGAACTTAAGTTAAATTGTTGTTGATCGCATTTATAGATTCTTCTTTGTTATTCAAATTCAGTGATGAACTTTTCACATGATGACTAGAAATGTATAGATTGATTGACTTTTATTGTGGTTAATGTGGAGAAACTCATTTGTACTGGCATTATCTGTCTCAAGTGTTTTGGTTTTGTGTACATCATGCATTTAATATCTTCCATGGTTATGATTCTAGGATTGCATAAACACACAGTGCAGGCTTCTCTTTGTTCATTTGTGGAACTTGTTCAGAATTTGGTTTTTGTACGCATCATTTTTCTTTACTTTTCTGGATGAATTATGCCTGTTTGGGTTGCAATTTTGGAGTACTACAACAATTTCTAACTTAAAGATGGTGGTTATTTACTCTATTGGGAAGTAAATATATAGTAATATGTCTCAATTTTGTAGTTGGTTAGTTTGTGTCAATTGCTAAATGAATTTTTATCCTTATTTGTTGCAGCAATTAGAACTTGAAATTGAGCTATGTCTCCTGCATCCAAATCTAAATCCAAAGACAAAAAGGCAGGCAAGGAACCCCCAAAGGTTTCTTCAAAGTCTTCAGGTGGGATCCCAGCTAGTGGTTACAATCCTCTTTTGGGCACATTCCACACATTTGAGACACCCCCAGTGCCTTCTCCCAGCGCACTCCAGATCAACACTCGTTTCCGTAACATAGACGACACGGATGATCAGAATGGTAACACATTTGGGGCTGGTATCGAGTATGACACTGTTTCCAATAACGACAGCTGGTCTGGTGACTCAGAAGACCACAAAGAGAAGGTATCTCAACAACAAGCCCGCCAGGAATCAGTACCCGGAGCTGATAATGATAAACGAGAAAAATACGTCAGAAAAAACGAAAGGAAACATCAGAGGCAAAAGGAGAGGCGGGCCCAGGAACTGCACGATCGATGCAGTGGCTTTCTAATGTCGAGGAAGCTGGAAGCACTCGCTCAACAGCTCGTTTCCATGGGATTCTCTCAAGAAAGGGCAATGATGGCTCTGATGCTGAATGAAGGCAGAGTAGAAGAATCTGTAGCGTGGCTTTTTGAAGCGGGTGAAGAAGATAAGCGTGGAACATAATAATCTGGATGGTTTGAAAATCGACATATCAGGGCTAGCTGGCACAGATTGCAGACATGGAAATAAGGTACAAGTCCTCCAAGCAGGAAGTTGAAAGAGCTATAGTAGCCAAGAGGGTGATATTGAGAAGGCTGAAGAAATGTTAAAGGCACAGAAGCAGGAGCCGCCCAAGCATGAAGAAACTGGTGATCCTCCTACTGTAGTTTCCAGTGGCAAGGTACAAGTTGCTACAGCTCAGAATACAATGAGAGTGCAAGCAAGATCTACTTTATCTGCTACCATACAACATAAAAAAAAGGGATGAAAGAGATTTCAATTATACCACCAAAGTAGGTCCGATAACAGCAGGGCCTTGTCTGGATCCTGGGGCAAAAGTATGAAGAAATTGCCACCCAAATCGGAGTGGGCTAAACCTCAACCCATCCCAGTGCCGGCAGATAAAAGATGGCCCAGTTCAGGATCTAATCCTGCCGTTTCTTGTTCATTACCCTCGCCTTTGCAGGCATCGCCTCCCCCACCCAAGGTAGAAGCTCGGTATCTTGCTGTTGGAAATGAGCTGAAGAATTTGCAGCTGGGATCTGTTAGAGAGCCTGTTATTGTTATGCAAAGGCCCCAATCAGCCAATGCAAAGCAAGCTCCTAGTTCAAGTGTTAGCTCATCTATGGGCTGGTACCCTAGTAGTGTCGATGTAGGGAAGCCCAATGTGCCCAGTGGGCCCAATGGGCCAGTACCATCCATTGCTATCAGTAGAAGTATTAGCCCTGGTGGTGTTAGTTCGAATCTGTTGTACAATCAACAAAGTTACCAGTCACAACAGCCTCAGTTTGTGCAGAGCAGCAGCAGCAGCTTGATTGATTCCCGAGGAAATGGTTTGTGGAGCAGAGGAGGTGTTTCTCCGACACTCTCGGCTGCTTCCTCCCTTGGTCTGTTTACCGGGCTGGGTGGGAATGTGAATGGCTCGTCTGGTTCTTCATCCCCGGTGGATTGGAGCTCGGGTGGCTCGATGCCACATTCAGATTATACCAATATAGATTGGAGTTTGGATCGTGGGACATTGTTATCGACGAGGCCCAATGGGTCGTGGGGTGGTGCTTTGCAGAACAATGGGCGTACTTATGAGTCGTTTGGTTATGGTGTTGGTATGAGATCTGCAATGCGACCCGTTTTATCGAATGGGAATGGGAACGGTGGATCGATTCCAGTGTTGCAGGAGGGGGTGGCATCGAACGGCGGCGGCGGTTCTTGGGAATGGACATCTCCGTTTGAAGAGAGGGACATTTTCAGTTTACCCAGACAGTTTGTTTCTTCCCCTTCTCTGTAAAATGGAAGGTGGAAATTTCTTATGAATAAACGAATGGAATCGAAAGACTAGAAATGTGAAATGTGATTGCTGTTGTCTTGTTTCTTATTCTCCATTTTTATCCATTTATTCATGTTTCCCATCAAAACCATAATTGAAATATGTAACTCATGGGAGAAAAAGAAGCGTGTTTTGCTTTCAGCAACTACAAAAGGTGTGTATACCTCTATGCTCTAAGAATGACATTATACAAGCCATTATCATTATATTTAACAAGATTTAGGTAGTGTTTTGAAACATTAAACTTACTTTAAAAGCACTTTTTTTTTTGTAAAGCTTGGTCACACGGCTCACGCCTACCTTCAGAAAAAGTGCTTCTGCAATATTCACTTATGATTCAAAAGATGCCCTTATAATTCAGATAGTTTAAGTTCATCCCATTTTATAGTGTAAACTAAAGTGTGCATTTATCCGGCTTACAATGATGTAAATTTTATCACTGCTTTATTTTCTCTTCACATCCAGTGATGAAGAAAATTAGATTTTGGAACACTACATTATGGTTTTAAGCAATTATTATCATATAAAAATGTTATTTCGATTATAATATCTGATTGTGATTGTATCTATTTCTCTTAATGCTGATTGATATGAAAATCATATATGCATAAACAGAGAAGTGAGAGCTCCCCATGAAGGAGACTAGGAGAGCGATGGACTTGCAAAATCACACACAGAAATAATTGATTAATGTATCAATTATATAAATTTGTTTTTCCTTATATGAATATGTCTTAATTATATGAACATATTTTTATATAGATTAATTTATTTAAATTTATTTACTAACATAACTATGCACTAATTAAGTTGGGGAGAGTAACATTTATTAAATACGGTTATATAATAAAAAAGTTGCTTGTCTAATTTACATTTTCACAATTTTTTTTTTATATTTGTTAAAAGTACAAACTTATATATCGGGCATCATGCACCATGACTTAACTCACAAATCAATATTTGATTGTCACATGAGGCGGGTACAACCTAATACAAATTACAATCATTTCTCTCAAAGTGTTAAAATGTTAATGTCCAAATTATGACTCCGTCTCACCGTCTCATACAAGTGTGCCTCGTTTATATATATGGGTGTTCATTGAAAGTTGTAACCTTGCATGACACATAATATGCAGATGTTCTTTTTTATGAGAAATTAAGAAATTAAAGATGGAACACAATAATTGACCGTAACATATAGTATAATATATTCTTGATCATATTCATATATGATTGCTGCAGTCTACCAGCAATATCAAGAATCAACCACTTGTTGATTCAGTGCACCAGCTGCAGTTTGCAACCATATCATTTTTCCCCTTTTTCTTTTTGGATCAGATGATTCAAAAGCATATATTAACTTACATGCAAAATACTGCAACTTTATTTGCTTCAAATCCCAGCCACTATTTAGGTACATATATGCATGTATTGTCCTCTAAATTTCTGCTTCTAAGGGAGCATACAATGTCACACATTAATTAATTAATATCCTCCTAATCAAAATTCTATTTTAGAAAAATTAAGCAGCAATAATTTCGACAATGTGGCTAAATAGGGCCGGTGACAAGTCTTCAATTAGTGTGTATATATTATATATATGTCTTGTTTTTTACTTTATTAATCTAGAAAAAAGATATTTGTTCCACCAGAAATGGGTACAAAGTACAAACAATGTTACATGGGGATGCAATTTGAATCCCAAATTGTAAAAGGAAAAAAACTATTATATATTTAAATAGATTTATATGTATACCATTTTTCGTTTGAAATTACAAGTTTGACATTGATTAATTTGTGAAATACAATTCTATTCTTATTTTTAGTTATATTTATCAATTAGGACTTGAAAAATTGGCCAGGGACAACTTCATGATTTTTTTTTTCCATTTTTCCGATTTCCTTAATTATTGAATTAATAATTTGACGTTGTTTGTTGATAAACTCTAGCCCCGGTTTTGTGTTATTGTTTTTATATATTTGTGTGTTATTTCGTGCGTGAAGTGTCCTTTTATATTCTCTTTTAATTTCCTAGAATTTGGATCAATTATTGCGTTTCATTGAATAAAATTTGTAGAACCATCTCACACAAATTTTGTGTGTAAATCGAGCTCTGTATAATGAAAGTTGAGGCCCGATTATTTAATCGAACAATCCACCAGTTTTTTGGGCCGTGAGCTGCTTTGGACCTTTATATTGCATTCTAAACCTCCACAAAATCATTACAAATAAATATTACTTCCTCAAATGTATTATTTTTTTCAAAATAATTGTCATTTCACGTTACTCTATAGTAATAATTAAATTAGAAAATCAGTGCATTTTTATTCAATAATCGGAAAATGCTTATAACAGCACTTTTTTAGAAATGATTAATTGCACAAAACCCCCATAATTAGAAATGTTGAATAAAATTTCTTGTAGTTTGAAATTGCACAACCCTCTTATGATTTATAAAATTAAGAGGGTCTCGTGCAATTTTATATTTCTCGTTATTCCTTCATGTATAATCTCAAGATTTCAAAAATTTTAAAAACAAGATAAGAAAATAGATGAATCTGTTAACTATTTTTTTCAAAAAATGGAGAATTCATTTAATTCTATAAATCACAAAAAAATTCGTGTATTTTTCAAACCATAAGAGAATTTAGCACAATGTTTATAAATTAGGTTAAATAATTAAATTTAGCACATATTATTAGGTTTTCATAAATTTTAGCACACATATTTTTTTCTCTCTCCAAATTTAGCACATATTTTTTTTCCTCTCTCCAAATTTAGCACATATTTTCACTTAATATTTAAAAACATCCAGAATTATTATTTTCTGCAAAATTCATCTGATGTAGTCATTGTAATTCATCTCTCTTGCTGACGTGTAAATATTAAAATAAAAAAAAATATCACCGCCCAAAATTTAAAAATAGTGACCTTAGATGTTTTATATTCCGTGTTTTCTCTTTTAGGTGATGATATTTTTATTTTTTTATATTTTAACATGTACACACACATCAGCAAGACAGATGACCTTCAATGACAACATTGGAGGAATTTTTTTGAAAATAATGATTCAGGATATTTTTAAATATTAAGTGAAAGTAAGTGCTAAATCTGGAGAGAGGAAAAAGTATGTGATAAAATTGATGAAAATTTTAAAAGTATATGCTAAATTTGATTATTTAACCTATAAATTACGACGATTTTCCGTGCAATTAACCCCTTTTATACACAAAGCTCAAATCCAAGCTCTAGTATTACCTAAAACGTATGGAAGGAACCGTAGGAGATTGGACCCGAATCTTCAATCTCAGTTTCAAACTAATAACAGAGATTTGCTATCCAACTCCTGAAGTTCAGATGATTACTCTCAATCCACCGATTAATTTAATATCTGAAGTCTGAAGATATCACAAATCCGCCATGGATCGTGCTCTAAAAGCTGCGCGCGCTTCCGGTTCTCTGAACCTCTCCAATCGCTCTCTCAAGTCAGGATTCGATATGATTTAGCTCAAGTTTATCGCTGAAATCAGATCTCATTTTCGTTTCATATTGATTCATTTTATCACTGAATTGGAAAGATTTTCACATTTCTGAATTACGACTTCTGATTACAGAGAAGTGCCTGATGAAGTTTACAAAATTTTGGATGCGGTTGGTGGAGATGAGAAATGGTGGGAGGTAATTATTCTGAATTTCTACATTTTCGTTATGAAGTCTGACGATGTCGGACGATGTATAAGCGGAGATTTTGGTTTCATGGTGTACTTACAGGCTGTGGAGCTACAGAAGCTGATTCTAGCTCATAATGATATTGAATTACTGAAGGAAGATTTGAGAAATCTAAGTTCGCTAGCTGTACTTAATCTATGTCACAATAAGCTTTCACATCTCCCTGCAGCTATTGGAGAGTATGCTTTTGAACAGCTTTAACTATGCAACTATTAGAAATTAATTTATGTTTAAGCTGCAAATTGACATTTGTAGAAGTTTTGAATAGGATTTTATCTCAATTTGCAGGCTTCACATGCTCAAGTCATTAGATGTGTCATTTAATGCAATAGTGGAAATCCCCGACGAGATTGGATCAGCAGCTTGTCTGGTGAAGTATGTGATCTTATTGTTATATCCACTTTTAATTGTTAAAGCTCTATTTGGTATAATGACATGAATTTTGATAAGGAAAGAAATTGCTAAACTAAAAATCAAAAGCAGAAAAACTCCTAAAGCCCATTTTGCTTAGTTTTCTTGGGAAAAATTAAGGAGAATGGAAGAGGCTGGTGCAAAGGTATTGAAGACTGAGAGAGGAGATAAGCATCCTCTCATCAGGCCTTCTGGTCATTTTTTACTAGCTTAATATCCCCCCAATTCCTCTCCACAGAAACTCAACAACCATCTTTGTTTTCTGTAGCATATTTTACTTTTCTTCCCCAAGATTCTTGAACAAACATTGTGTAATAAAGACATGAGTTGAATTTGCTTGTTCAGTCTGAAGGTTTTGACTTGTATCACTGGTTGCAGGCTTGATTGTTCAAACAACCGGCTAAGCAGGCTCCCTAGTACCCTTGGGCAATGCACGAATTTGTCGGATCTGAAGGTAAATATTTTTATGATGTATGCTTGTAGTGTATCTTCTGATGTATGATGCATGGTTGAATAATTAATGTTGTACTTGTTGTGTGATATGAGGAGGTAATATTCATTGTTCTTCAAATCTGGCCCTTATATGCTATGCTTCCAGGATTTCAGCTTTCTCTTGATGTATAATGTTTAGATACCTCTGTTGATGCATATAATGTTCTGTTCCTTTAAGTTTGTGAAGACTTCCCAGTTTCAGAACCATCACAAACTTCACTTTGTAACTATATTCTATCAACTTCTGTCAAGAAGTTATTTTTGTTTCTTTTCCTTTTCTGTTATCTTTTTAATATAAAGTCATATGTTCTATTTTTGGTAATCTCCTCAGGCATCAAATAATATCATCTCCAGCCTGCCGGAAGAGCTAGCAAACTGTTCAAAATTAACAAAGCTGGATATAGAGGTATATAAATAACACAAGAAGTATTTCATTTATCTGTAGTTTATTCCCCCTGTCCTTGGCTGTATCAATTAAGATTAGTAAATCTTGGATATTAGTCATGTTATCTCTTTGACAGGGCAATAAGCTAGAAATGCTGTCGGATAAACTAATTACATCTTTGACAATGCTTATGGAACTCAATGCATGTAAGTTCCTGATCATGTTTCAGTATTTAATTACTTGCAGTTTGATAAATTTCTGAAGTATTTCCACTTTTTACTTTTTAAAGCAAGAAATTTACTGAAGAGTCTGCCAGAGAGTATAGGACGCCTTTCTCGTTTAATAAGGCTTGACCTTCACCAAAACAGTGAGCAATTCCATAATATTGTCAATTTCTTAAATATTTTCATGCTAAAGCCGTATATGACTCCTTGTTACTCATTTTTCGTGCACCCTTTTATGCCTATATATACTGCAGGAATTTCCTCGATCCCATCATCAATAAAGGCCTGCTCATCCCTTCTAGAATTGTACTTAGGGTTAGTTCAAATTCTACGACTCATCTATATGATCTGAGTTGGGTCAGGACTTCTGATGCACTTTATAACTATCACCCTTTTTATTTTTCATGGATTTGACTCATTTTTCAGGAACAATGCACTGTCTTCGTTACCTGCAGAAATTGGATCATTGACTCAGCTGGGGACATTTGATCTGCAGTCAAACCAGGTGATTTCTCAAAATCTTTGAGCCTTAAGTTTCTATTAGAATTAGATAAGAGACTTTCTCCGTTTTTGCATTACATTTTGATTGGGTTAAATAATTTTGTTACTTCTTTAATTATGACAATTTCATATATTAACTGGTGGTCTGCTGGCAATTGATTTTCTGGATGCAGTTGAAAGAATATCCAGTGGAGGCTTGCAGCTTGAGTGTTTCAGTTCTTGACCTGTCTAATAATTCACTCTCTGGTTTGCCTCTTGAGATTGGTAAGGTTAGCATCACACTTCCTTTTGATCATAAAGAGACATGTACTAATCATCTTTTCCTCCTGCCAAATTTACCTAATTTGTAGACTTAAGATGTGGGTTTAAGACGTGCCAAATGTACCTAATTTGGATCTGTCTAGGGATGATTTTGGTTGCTGCCTCTTAGCAAATCATAAAATTTATATGTAACCGTGACATGGATGCATCATCCATTCCTGCTAGTGCTGGAGTCTAGAATTAGTCATATACTGATATAGCCTGCCAATTTCATATCCGGCAACTGAGTTTTCATCTTCTTCCTTTCTTGTCTTTTGAGGAGAGTTCTGAAAGCTATTGATTTAATTCTTGGAAGAAGAAAAAAAAGTGAGAATCTCCATGATAAGGTGGGGATCAATGCTTGAGATGATGTACTACCATTATTGCTCGTTACATTTATGCATTCTGTAGTTTAGTGGAAGAAATAGTGATTTGACAGTACTTTGAAGTGGTTTATTGTGCTCTCCGGGACTGCACTTCAACTTAGCTAAACCTTACAACACACTGAGTTCTAATTATTTAACAAATACTACCTCCATCCACCAAAAGTCCCTTTGGCTGAAATTGTCATTGTACTCTGCTCACAAAAAGTCACTTTATTCATAAATAGACCCCACAATACCCTACAATACCCTTTACTTTATCTACTTTCTCTTAAAACCCGTGCCCAAAAAATTGAGCACACTTTTGGTGGACAGAGGGAGTATTATTTATAAGCTCTGCATAGTTTTCATGGTTTGAGATCCATTAATATGTCCTTATATGTATGTAAAGCTATTGTGATCCATGATGTCAGATGACAACACTACGGAAACTTTTACTTGCTGGTAATCCATTGCGAACACTTCGGAGGTCAGAACTAGTGTTGTTTTATGTGATCCTGCATGTTTCCTGTTTGTGTAGGTTTTGACTGAACTTTTGTTTTTATTCAGCTCTTTGGTAAATGGGCCTACACCTGCTCTACTGAAGTTTCTCCGAAGTAGACTCCCAGCAGATGAAGGTGAACTTGAATCTTGATTGTGCTGGGACAGCTTTACTTTTTCATCACCAATCCATAAAATTTTATAATTTCCAATGTGAATTTGCATTCTTGTTTTCATTTTAACCTGCTCCAAGTTGGTCTATATATCTAAGAACCTTTTACAAGAATAATTTCTGCATGTAGAGTCTGCAGCAAGCACACCTATAAAAGAGGATGTTGTTGCTATGGTTGCTCGGTCATCTCTCAATTCAAAGGTAATATCCATCAACTTTGGATAATGGTGTCCATTTGAGTGAGGATTTATTTACCTTCACATCCTAGACACCAGCATATAAAGTTGACTGTTTCACCTTTCAGGAACTATCTTTAGCTGGGCTAGGTTTGGTTGCTGTCCCACCGGAAATATGGAAGTCGAGTGATGTTACTAAAGTCGATCTCTCTGGGAATTCGATAGAAGAGTTGCCTGCTGAGCTTGGATCTTGTCTCTCCCTTGAGGTAAACAATATTGATTTTGCTAACATAAGGTCTGGAATCTGGATGGGGAAAAGCATCTTTTCAAATAATAATTTGCTCCAGGATCCATCTTTGTGATCTATATAGCCTGAAATTTGCGGTGTTCGTCCATCAATTACATCCACATTTTCTAGTAGACCAGCATAATGGGTTGAATTTTTCAAGCTATGTGTTCTATTGTTCTGAATTCTGGGAGGCTATTTGTTCTAATTCCTAAATCACCTAGTCATCTGGTGGTTTGTCTTCCATCTGTATTGATTATTATACAGTACGGAGGTTTTTATTCCCTTCAGGATTTAAAAATGTATAAAGAGTAAACAAGCCTTATGTGCTACGTTCAAAGTTTATTCATCAAATGCATTTACTTTTGCAGGCTTTGGTTCTGTCCAAGAACAAGATAAAAGAGTGGCCTGCTGCAGTTTTGGCTTCACTTCCTAAACTTCTATGCTTGAAGTTAGATGGTAATCCACTCCAAAAGGTGAATATAATTGTCGGATACCTTTTTGTTACACTTACACAATATTTTTGGTCAAAATTGAATGTTGCTTTAGTCATATTTGTGCACTGGGCATTTGTCCTTCCTTGCCAATACAATGTGCCAATAGAAAACATTGTTCGTGATCATATACCAAAGCCCAATGATGGTACTTGTGCAGTGTAAGCCATGTTAATATGCTTTAACCTACTGAGTAATCATTCCTCAACAGTTCTGTTCAAATTTGTTGAGGAGAAATTTTAATCAGTAAATTCCACTAGGTATCATGGTTCTTCATCCTGTATTTTACTTGTGAATCCATTTTATAAATTGGTTTTATAGGACTAGTCTTCCACTGAGGTGAATAATGAGTATCATGAGTTGATCTGCTTGAGTTCTTTGTTTGTACTTTACATTCTAGATGGTGCCTAAATGTATTTAAATTTAATTGAGTTATGGTAGAAGTTAAAATTGGTTGTCCTTGTAGCATTACATTTCCCTTTGCAGCTCTCAGACGATCACTTGTTAGGTTAAAAGTTTTACAAATGAGTGATGCACAGCTCACCACATTTGTAATCTTGGCACACTGTTAAAGTAGCCAAGCTACTATGGCAGTTGCAAGTTCCTGCCGACTCTGTCTAAACTAGTGATCTTTATAGCTTAGTAGCTTCCATCAGGTCTCACTTTTTTCCTAGATTTTGATGTGTATGTTCTTCAGATGTATTAGAAGCCCAGCTTTAAGCTTTTCACTATCAGTATCATCATGTGTAACATTTTATGTTGTGTTGCATCTGCTTTAACCTCATTATATCTACCTATTTATACCCATCCCCTTTATGTTAAACAGATCCCCTCAGATGGCTTTCGAGCAGTTTCCAAGCTCCAGATCCTGGATCTAAGTGGTGCTGCAGATGCTTTACCCGAGAGTCCTGCATTTTCAAGCTTACCAGAGCTGCAGGAGCTTTACCTGAGGTTTGTAAATAGATGAATCAAATTGCTACTTTTGCAATTATAAGTTGTTTACACTTCTACATGATTGGGCAGACGAATGCAAATATCAGCTTTTCCTGTGGATGTAATTACTCTACAACAGTTACATATTCTTGACTTGAGCCAAAATTCCATTCAGACAATTCCTGAGGTCATCTCTCTCTCTCTCTCCATATATATATGTGCGTGTGCATTTATTAGGAGAGTGTTTGTAGATGTTGCTAGTTTTCTTCATCTCTGGTTAGATATTGTTTTCAATATCTTGGATGTCTTTTTTATCAATGACTTGATGATTGGTATCTTTTGCATCTTTTATATGTAAGTGTAGAGTAGAAGCATGTAGTTCCTGTTTAATATGTAACTTCCCTTTTTCATTGAAGCGCTGATTATGAGCTTGTACTATTGAATTCATTTTACTAAAGTATATTTAACAATCCACAATGCCATACAACCTCTTGTCCCTTTTATGTTCCGATAATATATTCTTTTTAAAAGAAAAAAGGAAATCTTCACAAAAGGGATGCAGATGATCCACAACTATATACCTTGGCTGCTAAATGGAATTGAGAAATTTAAAGTTAAAAAAAAAAAAACAGCAATTCCGATGGGTCCTCTACTTGTGCGGGGCAGGATCTGTTCCAATTCTTGGATTTTACCTCTCATACTTTGAAATCTGCTAAGCTCTTCTCCATAACAACAATATTAAGGATTTGGCTTAACCTTATGAATTATAGAACACACAATGTGAAGCCTTTAGCAAATTGTTTATTCATTTTCTTTTCGTTACAATTTTCACTATAACTTGCTGTATTTTCATGTTATCATTACAATAGTACTAATGATTTTGGTTGATCCATGTGAATTTTAGACCACACAATTTGGACCTTTATCAAATTGCTTTTTCATTTCATTTTGTTACAATCTATGCTGTCACTTGTATATTGATGTCATTTACTGTTATAGTAATTATTGCTATTGTTAGTTGTAATAATCATTCTTCTTACCTCCTGTTGCAAATGACGTAATGTTACTTCATTAAGTGCTCACTTTAGTCATAGCATATACTGACTGTTCATCTGCTTGCAGACCATCAAGGATCTTACTTCTCTTACAGAGCTTAACCTGTCGGACAACAATATTTCATATCTTCCACCAGTTCTGGTTTGTACAGGAGTCCCTTTTTGTTTTGCTTTACTGCTTTATGTTCGTTTTTTTTAATTGGATGAGTAATCGACTCATCTGCCTATTTGTTATTCCATTCCAACATAGGTTTATATATTTGTGTTTGACGAACAACTGAACTTTCTCTTAAACTTATGAGTTGAATGTTATATAAATTGCCAAATAATAGGGGAATTAGTTGAGCTCACTGGTTTGGAGGATCTTGTTTGTTTTTGGCTGAAAAGAAAAACAACTTTTTATTATATATTTCATGATTGCCTGCCTAAATTTCTAACTTTGCAGGGTTTGCTTGAACCCAACCTGCAGGTGTTAAAAGTCGACGGAAACCCATTAAGAAGGTACTCCAAATCTTAAATTTTGAAATTCAGTAAATGTAAAATAAATCATATAGGCTTTAGGTCAAGTATTAAGAACACTTTAGGCCAAAGAAATTAATCTGCTGCCTCATTTCTTTTTAAATAAGAAACAAAACACGTTTTATCTATTTATAATGGCATGATATTTACAAACAGTGAATAAGCCGCTGATACATTTAACCTTTCATCTGATCTGTGTAAAGGAACCGAGTTAAAAAAGGGTGAAACCCCATAATCTAATTTCGAGTACGTGGATTTCTCATTTCTGAGTAATGTCTGGTTTCATGGCTTCTGCAGTATTCGAAGGCCAATTCTACTACGAGGAACAAAAGCTATCCTCAACTATTTGAAAGATAGAATTGTCGTGCAGTAAAATGTTAGGTGTTTTCTTCACAACTGCAGTAAATGGCGCTTGAGTTTCCGTTCGATTGATGAGCTGATTTGCAAGAACAATGTGTGTAATGATGGTTTGTATGCTGAATAATATATGATTAATATTTAAGTGTTGTATTATAGTATTTCACTGAATGTTATTTTGGTTCTGGAATGGGTTGGATTGGAAATGTGTGTATTAAAACAAGTCGTGTTTTGCATTCCATTTTAAATTCTTGTCTATGTATTAATTATGATTCAGAACAAATGCACATTGCTTTGAATAACTTGAACGTTGAGGTTGTATCATTTAAATCTCCGTGTCTAAATATTTTTTTATTTTTGTTCAAAAAACCTTCAGTTAAAATTAGTTACCATGGTATATTAAACAGTTTACAAAAGGTTTCCAAAGACATTATAAGCATATGTATATAAACTTAAACTAAGATATTTGAATTATTAAAACTATAATGACTAGAAGAGAGAATTATAGGACAGTGATAATATACAGAGATGGTAAACCTTTGATATGTTTATACATTAACATTAAGATGGCTTCTTCCCCCCATCTTCACTGGATTCCAAATATGGTCTGAATTTAAGAATCTTATTTAGCTTTGCCATTGGATTGATTTGTTTAGGCGACGGAGTTTGTCTGGCATTAGATGACCCTGCTGCATCTTCTTGAACAGTAGAATCTCCATCTGTAAGAAGAAAAACACCACAAAATCTCGGGATGAAAGGTAGTTAAACTATGTCTCTGGTTATAGTTGATATTCATTGATCACCACCAAGTAAAAGAGAAGACTTGTAGCACTAATGTTATCGTGGAAAGTAGAAACATCATGTACTTACTTAGTGAAACAGATTAAAAAGCAATATGGTGCTCACCATGGTTTTCATTAAATACAAGGCAGGTCCCAATTGTTTCTTCATATTCTCCAATCTGAAATAGAAGACAAATATCATAAAGCATAATAAAGTTGGAAAACAAAAATGAATCATCAATTGAAAGGATAATAAACAACATTTAGGGAGCGCTTGGTTCAATATTTTCAAATGAGAATGGTAATGCAATGAACATGAGGTAATTGTTGTGGTTAATGAGAATAAAAGATTACATCGTACAAAATAATGAGACTAAAAATAAGTTAATCATTACCCAGTTTTGATTGACAATCTCCCCTGCTATAATCATTTCTCCTTGATCATTCCACTATCAATCAACTAACAATAATTTTTTGTCCCCATTTTTTTTCAAGTTTAGAGCAAAACACCAACAATATAACTATCAATGATCCTAAATAAAGAAATTGAACCAATCGCCCCCTAAATCTATTTAATAATCATATATACATGAATTTAACTCCAGATCATGCAAAGGTGTTTTAGACAATGATGCATTTTCTCAAACCAGTTTTTATCTCAGTCAGCAGAATTATGATTAAGACAGACCGTAACAACTGAACCAATGCCTCATTTAATTGCTACAATATCAGGAATATACAAGAAATAAACAGAGGCATGTTTAGTAAAGAATAACTCTCGTGCAAAATCTGCAATGTGCTGAATTGATCAATGTATCAAAACATCATGCACACTTTGATAGTAGTTTCATAAAGTCATTACTCTCCACCCGTTGTCTACCATAAACAAGAAACACAAAGACATCAAGAAAACCTCAATCAGAACAGAGATAACAGCATAACAATCTACATAGCCCATTACTCACCAACTTGAGTTTGTTATCTATCAACAGAATCGGGTTGGCCGTGTCCAAACCCTGCATTAATAAGTAACACTAAGTAATTACTGCAGGAAATCCATATGAAGAGCTGTACAAGCTATAAGCTCTCATTCTGAGCCTATGAAGCATACAAATTTTAATATACTTACTTCAAGAACAAACCCCACAAAAGAGTATTAGCACTCAATCCTAATTCAAAAAACCATGGATAAACCATAAGCTAATTTGTGAAGGACAATTAATTTATTCTTTTACTTAGAAATAACTAGCCCAAAATGTTCTTTTCCCACAGGGACAAAAATGTTCAAGAAATCTTAGGAAGCATCAAGGAAGTCCAAAATTTCGAAATCTAAGATAGAATGCACAAAAAAATCACAATGAGAGGTCGAAATATTACAGAGAGTACGTATGGCGCATTCGGCGGAATACCAATGTGATCAGAAATGCTTTCCAAATCGAGCAGCACATACTCTTCCTCTTCTTCTTCTACTCCCTCCATTAATTCTGTGGACAAAATTCTAATTAAGATAACACTGATAAGTACAGATACAAATCGGAGTACAATCCTTTGGAATCTGTTGGGTAATTTAATAAAACCCCTGATTTTCGAATTAGGGTTTACACGGTGTATTTGTGCATTACAAAATCAAATGTATTTAACCTAATTTCAAATTAAACGTTTTGATACATTGATCAAAGAATTAGGTAATAAATTTCCCAAAGCATTAAATTAAAAAGCCTCTTCAAAAAAACAGAGTAGAAAAGAGCCAAAAGTCACCTTAAGCTGCAACAATCCTTTAATGGCACAGAGGTGGTTCAGGCAATTGAACAGATTCAAGTCCCACGTCTCATTATATAAACACAGGTACGTTTTTGTTCTTTTCAGGATTTGATTGCGCTGCTCCTGCTTCAAATTCAATCTCCTTGCTTCGTGCAGTTCAATAATAATATGATATCCCTTTTCACCTGTGTTATACTGATGCGGGGACCCGTGTTTGGGAACAATAAGATAAGCACATGAGAATACGCATTTCCCAAAAATATAGCACTTTACAATTTTATTGGAGTTTTATCAATTCAGGACCCGAAATATGGTAAATCTATCAATTTAAGGCCTGAAAGTTTTTTTTTCAAGTCAGAAGATGAAAACTATCAATTCAGAATACGAAAGATAGAAATTATCAATTCGAGACTTATAAATTTTAAGGTCATGTTTGACATTAAAACCCTAAACGATGAACCCTAAACCTTGAACCATGAACCCTAAACACCACTGAACCGTAAACCTTGAACCGTAAATCCTAAAAATAAAAAGAATAAGAACATGAAATAAAGATATGAAATATAATTGTCAAATATGGCTTTAAAAAATGTGTCAAATCGCAAATTGATAGTTTTTATCCTCCGGTCCCGAATCGATAGTTTTTATCTTTCAGCCTTGAATCGATAAGAAAAATCTTAAAGACCTTAAATTGATAGTTCTGTCATCTTTCAGGCTCTGAATTGACATTTTTCCAATTTTGTTTATATTATATTATGAATAACATTTAAAATGGAGTATATAAATTTTAAAAACTTGTAAAATAAAATATCACAAACCCTCCTATAAACTTGTTCATAATATATTAAACTTATATTATTACATTTATAAACCAATATCATTACTTTATAAATTACTAAATGCATCATACACTACATAGTACTCTTATATTTTATAATTATGCAACTTGTCGCACTGAAATATATAATTTATTTACATTGAACCGTGCAAATGCACGATTCAATACAAATAAATTGCATATTTCAATCATAAATTGCATAATTTTAAAATATATTATAAGTGCATGGTGCATTTAGTGTAAAAAAAAACCCACTCTATATTATATTTATTTATTAATATTAATTATTTTGAGATTATCTTTGTAATTTTATTTCGTATTTATTAATTTTAAATATGAGAATTTATTTGTACACAACTTAGGTTTAAAAAAACACATACACACATTCTTACACAACTTAAAAAAAAATCACAAACGTCAATCAGAATTTAAATAAAGGGTAACACCTCAAAAATCAACTAAATTATTTTTTATATTTTTTCGCAAAATCATAAAATAAAAGCAGTTAAAAAGTTAAAATTCATGCGTTAAAATGTATCGGATAAAAATTACTCCTATTAACTATATATTGAAAAGGTACTGCTGCTCAATCTTGCAAAGTAATATTTTTTCTTAACATTACCTAAGTAGTTTTCATTATAGTACTCACTCTGTCCAAAACTTATTTTTCTATTTACCATTATATCATTTTTCTTGTGAGCGATTTTTATATTAGTAAATGAAATAATTAGCTGACATGGTAAGAAGGGGTATGATAAATGAGTCTCTTATCTATCATACACTTCCTTTAAAATTAATTTATCATTTTAATTACTAATACAAAAATCGCTCACAAAAACATGTGCAAACAGTAAACAGGAAAACGAGTCTGGGACGGAGGAAGTATTATTTTAAAAGTCCACAAGTCTCAGCTCATCTATTTGGGCCCTCTTATAACTAGAGATGTTAAACGGGTCAGCCCTACAGGGCCACGGGCCTAAACGTGTTAGGACCTTAGTGGTTCACTTTTAAACGGACCATTAAGAGCCGTAATCTAATCCTAACCCTAGTGGGCCTCGGGCTAAATAGGAGGGCCACACAATTTTTTTTAATACAACCAAATGCATATTAAATAGATTAATAGTTTGAATTGGACAAAAGCTTGTATGCAATATTGCATACAAGTGATATGTACAATTGAGTCTTTTTTTTTCTCACGGTCAGGGGAACCGGGTTTTAGGACAGATTGTTGGTGGGCCAATGGGCTTCTTAATCTTCTTCCTCGCGCGCGCAGCCGGACGCGGTTAGATTTTCTCTTCTCCTCTTCTCTTCTGGCGAATCTCATGGGCTTTCTTCTTCCTCGTTCGTGTCGTAATTTTCTTTTTTTTGCTCCGATTATTGGATGAAACCAGGTCATTCAATTTGGATTTCGATGTGGATTCTACGAGAAGAAGAGAGAATATGTGTGTGATGTTTGGATTACCCCTCAACACAAAGTATGTGATGAAATTCAAATCCTTCTGCACTCTTTTTCACGTTGTTCTGTAAATTTGTAATTTTGGAGTGAAGATTTTTTTCACGTTTGTACTGATTTTTGTTCATGTAGTAACACTTTTTTTCTCATACGGTAACACTCTTTTTGTTCATGTAGTAACACATCAAATTGTTCTTTAAATCTGTAATTCACTGTGATTTCTTTTCGCGCTTGTACTGGATGTGGTAACACGTTTTTCTTCATATGGTAATGTTTTTTGTTCATGTAGTAACACATATTTTTTTAGTAATATGAAACATTGTTCACATATCGTCGTAATACTATGTGAGTACTCATGTGTTACCATATGAACAATAATGTGTTACCTTGTGACCCATGTTACCTTATGAATATTTATGTGTTACGATATGTTTTATTAAGTGTTACGTAAGATGTGAAGTTTTTTCAATATAATAATGTAGTAATACTTATACATAGATGTAGTAACACACAAAATTTTGACCAAAAAAAATTCAATATAACAATGTAGTAACATTTATACATAGATGTAGTAACACACAAAAATTTGACAAAAAACAAATAAAAAAATCAATATAATAATGTAGTAACAGTTATACATAGATGTACTAACACACAAAAAAAAATTATGAGTACAGTAGGAATCGAATCTGCGACCAAATTCATTAGCAACAAACCCGAACCACTAAACTACAACACATATTTGATAAAAATATCCTTCTATAAATACATATGCCTCCGCGCCAACCCTGAATCCATTGCCCGCGCCCGACCCGCCCTGACCCGCGAATTTTAGGATATTTTTACCTTATTTATATTGTATTGCACATAACATTACTGTGCAATATTTCACATAACACTTTCTCTTTGAATTGATAGATCAAGCAAAAGGGCAAATCGCATAAAATATTTTATTAAGCATCATCACCGAATTACTCAAATCATATGAACATTTGAAACCAACAAGAAACTCAAGAAGGCAGAGACATAAGTCATCAACAAATTTGAACATAAAAGACAACCAAATACATCCTTTTTATCATATAGATAAAAATATGGATCTTCAATACACAAAAAATTGAATAAACCCGGCATGTTAACACCCCCAAAATAATCCCTAATTTAACAAATTTCGATTCTTGCGTTAAACAAAAAGGGGAGCGTAACTTTACCAGAGACGGGCGGGCTGGGTGACGGGCGGGCGAGGCAATGGGTGGCCTGGGCGACGGGCGATGGTGTCGTGGAGGAAGAGAGCGGCCGATTGAAGAGGTAAATGAAGGAAGAGAGCGGACGTTTGGTCAGTGGAGTGCGGAAGAGACTAGAGTCTAGAGAGCAGAGAGTGAGGATTTTTAATTCGACCTTTTTGTTTTTTTTTTCAGCCCAGCAGCCCATTTATCTTTCTTCTTACTTTGAATTCAGGCCTCTTATAAAAATATAAAAATTTATAATAATAATAAATAAATAAAAATCCGGGTCAGCCCTGAAGCACTCCAGGTCAGCCTGTTACGGGCCAAAAGGCCCGGTATTAAACGGGCCATAGATATCTAAGCCCTAACCCTGAAAAAAATCTGGTTAGCCTGGCCCGACCCGTTAGCCCGCAGCCCGTTTAACATCTCTAGTTATAACAAAAGTTATACTCCTTTGAATTGATTATATAGTGAACCGTAAATAGAGAAGATTGAAGAATATGTTGTGGGATCGAAATATTAGTAGGTGGTGGTGGTGGTGGTGGTAGTGGAGTGTTTTCATTGGAATTTATTGTTGATGAAGAAGAATAAGTCATTTTTTGCTTAAGTCAAGTCAAGAGAAGAGAATAAATTAAGGAAAATTGTATGAGTTTTTTGAGTTTGATGTGTGAAAATTTATAGAAGGATGATAAAGAATAAGAATAAAAAATAAAAACTAAAAAACAAAAAGAAATAGCTTAGAATCTTAGTATCTTGACTTGACTATTGAGTATTGACTATCTGACTCTTGAAAACAATGAAAAAATGAAGATGAAAACTTGAATAAATTAAATCAACTAACAATAATTTTGAATTAATTGAATTATTGAAGTATTAAGTATGAACTAAGTATCTTAAATTCTAACATTCTAAGAAATACACTTAGAAATAATTGAATGAACTATTATAAAATACAAATTTTTTAAAAAAAGGCGGTTCACGGTTTCAGAAAATGGAACCATGCAATCAGCGATTCAGGAACCGGCGGTTCCGATTTTTTTTTGAGCATGTCTACCTGCTTGTAACCTTCGGTTTCGAAAAAAGAAACGAAAAGAAAATAGTAATACCACAAAATTCACCAAAATCTTAATTTCTTAAACATTTGAAAAAGAAAATAAAAAAAGTCGCAGAAGGCTCGTTTTTTACTCTTAATCAGGCAAGGAAGTAGACCGGACGATAAAAAAGTGATTGTTGTTGATTCAAAACTTAAAACTATTACAGTGTATATTCTGAAAAGTAAAATCTATATTTTGGTATACCAATAAAATAATATTTCATATTAAGATGAGTTGGCGATTTGGTCCAAACTAACATACTCAAAATTTTCCTGTATCAACAGATTGATTTGATTTCGCGCATGGCCTAACCATCGTATTCATGAACTATCTAGAATGAAAAAAGTATATGAATGATGTACAAAAAACAACTCATAAGTCATAACCCCTTTTTGTTAGGTGTGTATCTTATTAAATGTCTCCATGCCCCACTCATCTTGGCCCCATCATAACAAAAGGCATATGCCTTTTATTGAATAGAAAAATGAAAAGGAAAGAAATTGGTTAAAGTTTGTTCTTACAAAAATATCAGAAAACGCAATCATAAAATCAATTAATTATTAAGCAGAGATCCAGGCTCAAATGTCCTGAATTATTGAAGAAAACGATAATAGTAGTACAATAAAATTAATCAAAATCTTAATTTCATAAACATAAAAAAGAAAAAGAAAAACCTAAGAAAAAAACAGGCAAAGGCTCGTATGCACATGTTCCTCCACATAATCTAACTTTGATCACTTAACAAAGCGTTAGCTAGCAATCTCTCATTGCAACTCCCTAATTGATCTCAGCTGCCTCGGCCCCGACCCGATTCGACGCTCAACGGGTCGAATCAGATCACGGACTCCGAATTCTCTCGAAAAACCTCCAACATGTTAGCAAACGTTACAATCCCAACAATGTTGCAATCATCTTCAACAACCCACACCGAATTCACACGGTGAGAGATCGCCTGAATCATCACCGCCACCAACGAGCTCCCCGGATGGCACACGATGGCCTCGGCCGTCCTGGCCAACCGGCTGCTCGACCGGCTGTACTGCTTCGTCCTCGACCGCGACAACGTCGTGGTCGGGGACGACAATTCGTCCTCCGACGAGGACGAATTCAGCGCGTGATCGCCACGGTTATAAGTGGCGGTCACCATGAGCTCGTTGATCAAGTTATCGAGATTTCTCTCCTTCAGCCTCGCCTCCACGGCCCTCACGATCTCCTCCGGTGGACCCCCGCAGTTGACGTAGGCCATGAGGTCCCCGGCGGAGAGCGTCGCGAAGGCCGGGGCCAACGACTCGTCGCAAGAGGCCAATGTGAAGGGGGAGATCTCCCCTATCAAGGTCCCTTCGCAGTCGACCACCGCCACGGAGGCTTGGTCGGCCAGGGGGGGGAAACGGCCCTCATGACGCCAACGCCGGGAGGTGGTAGTCGACGGCGAGGAATTCGGTGGCTATGATTCCGAGGGTTTCGATGGACATCGACGGAAGAGGGGTGAAAAGGCCGATTGAACAGAGGAGGAATCTGATCACGTCTTCTTGTGTTAACCAACAGAATTCCTGCCCCTTGTGGACGGTTGTCGATTTCTGGAGATGCTTTCGTTTTGAAATTGAGGCGGCGCCGGCGGCGGTGGTGCTCTTGATACGAACCACCAGATTCTGTGCACCTTCGAGGATTAGATCTATGGCGTCTAGTAAGCTGCAAAATGGGGAAAAAAACACAAATTCAGCAAGGTGGAAATGCAAAATTGAGCATGAAAAGCACATTTGAGCTTCAATTTCTCTCTCTCCTCGCGATTAATTAGCCAGAAACAGTAAATTAAACAGCAGATCGACATTTTAATTAGGTTTAAGTTTTGAATCCTGAATTTTAGCCAGAGCAGTGAAGAATCAATCAAATTCAAAATTGGGAATACATTCAAATGAACATGCTTATCGCGACTGAAATTCACCCACCAATTAAACAAATCGCAGAAACAATCGATCGACATTGATAAACCTAAGCTAATGTAGCTATAAAAAGCTCAAAATCGACAAAATTGACGCCAAATCGAAGAGAGAGAGAGCAAACCTAGAAGACGGATCGACATGAATGACGCGGCCATTACTTTTGGAAAGCAGAACAGTGACCGGAGCCTTCAACGCCGACGCCGGAGAAGACAAATTCTCCTCTCTGCACAGATACAGAACCACATCGACCATGCACACTTTCCCAACACACACGCAGTCCAGATTCCTCTTCTGAGAGTGGTCGCAGCTCCAAACGGAGACGAAATTCTCCTCCGACGACTTGAGGGCGGCGACGGCGTCAGCGACGGTGGCGGAGGAGGAGAGAGCTCGGAGCGGCGGCTTCCCCAAACAGAGATCAGCCACCACGTTAGCCAACAAACGAACTGCCATACAAAACAGAGCAACTGAAAAAATCTCGACGGAGAAATCAACACAAATTGTGCGACGAAGGGGGGGAGTAATTGCAGTTGCAGGTTGATGATGGGTGTGAATTTATAAGGGGGTGGCGCCGCAGTGACCGTATCCGTGCGTATAATATTGTTTGTTTTGTACCGCTTTTGATACGAATATTTGTCTCCTTAAAATTAAGAAGCAATGGTTTTTCAAAAAATATATAGTATATCGTGATATGATATCTATCCAATTCCATAATTTTTATGTATTTTTCATATCTTGATGGGATTATGAATTATCTTTGTTTTTTTTTTTTTCATAATATTATCTACCAATTTCAACCATTAATAATATTATTATTAATTTTTGTAATCGATTAGTAAAAGTAAGATTATGACAATCAATAATGTTGGTTGCCAAGTACACAACTATTATGAGATAATTACTTGGAGATACAGAGTCAATATCGTCTTTTAATACATTCAAATCCTTTTTAACACTTAGGTACAAAATGTCACCCAAAAAATTCAAAATATCCTTATTATTTATTAAAGTAAATAATACACAAAATTCACTCTCCCGCTCACTTTGAAAAAAACCCCACCACCGATCTCTTTCTCTCTCTCAAACTCACTTCGCCCCTCTCTCTAAAATCCATCTGGCAAAGTGAAATAATTCGACATCTCCAATGGAAATAATTTTATGTGATTTTCAAAGACTGACCCGCCACTGGGGTGACTGTATAAGTGGGTGACAGTGTTGGTTTGATTTTTTGGCCCATTAATGGAGGCGACGCCGCCGTGTGGACGTGGCAGCGGATCTTGAGATCTGTTCGTCGCGTCGACTAGGTGACTCAGTGGTGGTGGCGGGCCTAGGATTGGCCGGTAAGCAATAGAGAACCTTCGAACTTACATTTGCAAGCAGTTTTGATCTTGAATGATTATGAGGCAATGGCGCGGATCTGCACTGTCAGCGTCGGAGAGTGAACTACGTCAGAGAGCGGCAACGAAGAATGAAGAATTAGACGAACATTGAAGAATGACAGTAAGATACATAAGAATGGTGGTGGTTTATGGTGGTGGTGGTGGTGATTTAGAATGACATTTACAAATAATACGACAAAGTATTAGATTTTTTAATAGTCAACATGCTACACAATTAAAAATATATTTCATTAAATAATACATATTGTTTATAGTTTAACAATTAAAATATGATTATCAGTAAATTGAATTAATGAATCAAATTAAATAAATATTTGAAATATTTAAACTAAAATAAGATTAACCATGTACTATTATATCATTTTTTTCCACAAAAATTATAAATTCTAGTTTGCATCTCATGATAGTTTAAAAGAGAATTCAAAGTTTCTAAAGATAAATCATTGATGAAACTCCTTGTGTAGTGTGTCACTTATTTTTTGCTATATATCTTCATTCCCAAGCAAATACAATAATATAAAAAATATTTTTTCTATTCTTTTATTAGCTAAGGAATGTGATTGTTCATATTTTTATTATATTAAGTGTGAAAACATGATTTAACAAATACTCCCTCTGTCCACAAATCTTATGCTTTATGTGGTGGGCACGAATATTCAGAAAAAAAATAGATAAAGTAATAGTAGTATGGGGTATTGTGGGGTCTATTTATATATAAAGTGATTGTTTGTGAGTAAAGTACAATGACATTTGAAGTAATTAAGTGATTGTTGAGAGATAAAGATAAAGTAATTTTTTGCCGAAAATGGAGTGTGCATAATATTGGTGGACGGTCGAATAAGACAAGTGTGCATAAAATTGGTGGACGGAAGGAGTATATTTTTTATGATGCATTTAATAGAAGTATTGCTTAGATCCTTATAGAGGATTCGTTGATTGAAATTTCAAAACCAAGTGTTTATTAGTTCGCTGACTAACTATTAGAGTAGCATGAAAAATGTTTGTCGTAGATGAATAAAATGATTATATTTCATTGGGCAGATTCAACAAAAGGTATCACAGTGAATCAAATAGTATCAAACATGTATAAAATGTTGTTTTATTAAATAGTATAGATTTTCATAATTTTATTTCATTTTATGTTTTTATCAGTTTCTTTTTAATTATGGTATAATATAATTTAAACTCATAAACTATTTGAAAATTCAAGATAATTCTTAAAAATGAATTACTAAAATTTAAATATTAAAATACCATAGATAACTCTTCATAGAATACTTAGATTTTGAAATAGAGACTTTGTAGAGATAGACAGTGATTCATCTTTAATAGATAAATGATTCTTAAAAAATGAAATGTTAAGATTTAAATAATAAAATATCATAAATAACTCTTCGTAGAATTTTTAGAATTTGAAATAGAAACTTTATAGAAATAGGGGGTGATTCACATTTAGTAGATAAATCATAAGGGATTAGAGAGTTAATTATAATATATATTTTTTAAAAATCAATTTCAACACATGTCAATTTTTATTAATTTATTTTTTATTTACTTAAGATATACTCCCTCCGTCCCAAAGAAACGTGCACGTTTACTGTTTTCACGTGTTTTTGCAAGCGAGTTTTTTATTAGTATTTGAAATGATAAAATATTTTTTAAAGATGCATGCAATTGATGGGAGGTACATCTATAATACCCCTCTTTAAAAATTATTTTATCATTTGAAATACTAATAAACAACTCGCTCACAAAAACTAAAATAACAAAGTAGGTGTGCACGTTTTTCCGGGACGGAGGTAGTATATCATATTTATATGACAAAGTATAGGGTGGATAAGTTTCACGTAAAAATCTATGAAACTGGTTAAAAAAATTGACTTATATTACTAAAGAATATTAGTTGTGATAAGTGAAGAGTGTGACTTTTTATTGAGATTAAATTTAAAATTAGAGTTATTTAGATTAAAGAGATTTTGAAATAGAGTGATTTGACTTTACCTAAAAGTTTATCTTTATATATAGTAGAGATTTATGGTATTTGATCCTACCCAATGTATAATACGGGTCAAGTTTAATAATTTAAAAAAATATATTAAAAATTAAGTGAAATAAGTCAAATAATTTAAATTCATAATATAAATATGATTTAGACCAATTCTTTTCTTTTTTAAATTGTATAAGTAGTGTCAGGATGTTGAAATAAAACATTTTTAACAAACATTCGTGGTGGGAGTAGTACATATATATTGTTGTTGGAATTTGGGAATGCGGGATGAGGTACTACTACTAAGGGTGTGTTTTGAAACACTTAAAACAACTTTCAGAAATACTTATTTTCAAAAGTTGTGAGAAGGAGCTTTGAAAATAAGTGTTTTTGGAAGCTGTTTTAAGTGTTTCAAAACATGCCATAATACTGGAACAGCTAGTGCGGTCCAACCTCAGTGAACTGTAACCAGTGGACCCCACAACTAATCGTCGTTTTCCTTATTTACCGATTATTACAGGAGTACTTGTTATTTACAGGAGTATTACTTCCCGATCCAATAAATTTAGTCTCACTTTTTTTATTTATTTATCTATCAAATCTATTTGCATACTATTTAAAAAAATAAACGCTTTATCTTTATTTTTCAATTACCACTTAATTACTTCAATTGTAATTATATTTTACTCACAAGCAACAACTTTATTTATAAGTGAATCCCACAATACTTCATAATATCCCTACTTTATCTATTTTTTTTTAAAAAATCGTGTCTGAAAAGGTTGGAATAAAATTTACGGCCAGAGGGAATAAAATGTCACTCACTCCCTCCCCTCTAAAAAATAAGCCTTATATTTTTCCAACTACATATAAGCGTACTCGTGCGAGACGGTCTCATAATGAAATAAAATATAATTTAAGCGTTGTCATTTTGATATTTTAGGAGGAGTGAATGTTGATTTGTGCTAAGTTGTACCTTGTCTCATTCATGAGATTGTCTCATACAAATTTTTATCTTCCAACTAATTATAATTTTTTTTTTGATCGGACAAAGTTAGTTGTTAGTACACCAAGCACTCAAATACTCCACGAAATCGTCAATCCACCTTATAACTCCCATAACTCCAATTTGTTTCCAAAGGAAATCGAACATGGGTCTCCCACTCAAATGAGGAGACCAGTGATCAGGTGGACATGAACTCGTCTGTAAACTTATTCGATAGTATTACACTTATATATTGATATTATTATATTTATTAGTTGATATCATATCATTGTGTTTTGATATTAGTTTATATTAATTTATAGGAGTAACAAGTTAATGGTAATTTCATACTAAGAAACCTATTCAAAATATATACTAATATACTATTAAAACTCTTACTACACAATGCATATAATATTGTTACATAAAAATATGATAAACATAATTTCAAAGAATACTAAGAAGGATACATAGGAAAAAAAATTATTGATTACGGGTAATAATAATGATGGAGTATTAATAATGATTCTGCAAATTTAAATAAGTGAATATAATGAAGTATGTCGTAAATTAAATAAACTCTATTACAAAATAAGTTAAGATCTGTCGTTTTTGAAGAAATGATTTGGTGAAGTCGTGCACAAAGTTTCATTAATATTATAATAATTAAATTTGTACATTTAAAGCACTATTTTGTTTTCAAGGGACCTGCAAGTGTTATTTGAAATTTTGAAGACACAAAATATTCATAATTAATGAACTCAATCGAGAAACATATTAAAAATAAATAAAAAATTGAGCTAATGTCTTTCCGTCATTATACTCATATGTTTTAACAGATACTAATAAATTCCTTTATAGTGCATATTGGTGTGGTTAATGGACCCTATGAAAGAAATGTTTTTTTTAATAAATTAGTAACGGACTTTAAAATGTTTTTTTTAATAAATTAGTAACGGACTTTGTGAACGCAGCGACACTCTGGGGTGCAGGTGCAGTTCATAATTTGGTTAAAATAGCTTTTCTTGACCTTTATTGAAAAAAAAAGTATGTATCACATGTTTTAATTTAGTCTCGTATGTTTTCAATTTGTGCGATTTCGTCCTAAAGAGATCGAAGATCGATCAAAACGCTCAAAAAAACGGCGTCGTTTTTGGGGGGCGTTCGACCACGCACCCCTAATTTTTCGCCGGAAACTATTGAGTTGGATTGTTTCGCATATATGGCATTGCCAAGTGTGTAATAAACACAATAAAAAAAATCAAAAATTAAAACAAAATCCAACTCAATAAAATAATAAAATAAATCTAAAATTAAATTATGAATCAATTCAATTAAAAAATCCAACTCATTGAAAAATTCCTCTGTCATGCAAGCACTTATTATTGAAATAATAATTCCTAAATCTTTCAAATCCCCAATTCTTGCTTCTAATCCACAAATCTAATCATTAATATGGTTGATTCTCCACCGGAAACTTTCACGATGCCGCGTCGAGCCTAATCAAATTTTTAGCCCCCACCAACCACGCCCTCTACTCCAACCGCCGGCCGCCTCGCTCTGCAATTTCTCCGACGCCTTCCCCGATGCGAATACTGTAGAACTCAAGCCCGATTAGGGAAAGGGATATCATGGCCAGGCGCGACGATATGGGCCTCCACACCGATGGGTTTTCGCTACCCAAAGGGTCTCCAAATTGACCCCAATAACGAGGTCCTCAAGTCGGGCCTCGCCGATGCGGAGGCGGGTCTGGCCGGAGCTCCAGGTCTCGACCCAGACCCAGAGCGTCGTCGTTCACAAAGGAACAGACTATTAATCTGTCAATTATCACCACTCCCATTGTCTGATTTTGTGGATTTGAAAGTTAGGGTTGGGATTTAAATGGATTTTGGGATTTTGATTCGAGCTTGAAATAGGCGTGAGAAAGAGAAGGTGGATGAGGAGGCGGTGGGGAGGGAGAGAGAGGAGAAAAAAGCCGGTTTTTGGGGAGAAGATGTACTATCTTTTTTTTAAAAATTAATTTTTTTAAATTTTTGGTTTATAATTTAATTTTAGGTTTATTTTTATTATTTTAATTGAGTTGACTTTTTTTTTTAATTTTCAATTTTTTTAATTGTATTTATTACACATTTAGCATGCCACATATACAAAAAAACAATCGACTCAAATAGATTCAGTTAAAATTAGGGGCGTGTGGATCGAACGCTACCCAAAAACGACGTGCTTTTGAGCGTTTTTGGTTTACCTCTCCCAGATTTGGGGACTAAATCGACACAAATTAAAAACATACTGAGATTAAATTAAAGCATGTGATACACGACCTTTTCAACAATAAAGCAAATTTTGGGAATCAAATTGATTTAAATCCCATTACCTAATCTATATGTAATGTGTTTTAATTAGCTTCTTGCATGCATAGTGAATAGGGGATGGCATATCGCATCAAAAATATTCAATCATACTGTATAAAGTACCGTAATTTTTAATATCATATTGTTATTGTACCGAAAATTTTGGTATATTAAAATTACATATTGTATACCATATCAAAATTTTGATATACCGTACCATACCGAATTTTCTATAAAATATCATTTCATACCGAAAATTTTATATATCGTTCCATGTCGAACCTTTTCATCCCAATTTTTTTTTAGAGTATTACAACAAAATACAAAATATCGAGATACTGTAATATCAAAAAATTGAATTTTTTTCGGTATACCGATATATACCGAAATACCGATTTGTTTTTTGTATATCGGTATATGCCAAAATATTGAAACTTTTTATTTATCATATCGTTATAGTACTAAAACTTTTCGATACAGTATCACAACGTATTAAAAATTTCGATATATCAAAATTCTGATAAATTTAATTTTTTCAGTACGATAAGTGCAGTATAATGTACATTGTCCACCCCTAATCGTGAAGGAATTTGGTAATATTTGAATTCTTTGTGAACCACATGATTGTTTCATTATTTTGTTGCATTTTAGTAAATAAGTTTAGAATTTTGGTTGTTATGGACGGCATATATTTTTATTCAAATTGTCAGTCTTTTAACTTGTACATGAAAATGGTCTCCTTTGTTGTAGTATTGCATTACATATATACATATAAAGTCACATGGTCTTTCGTGTATATGTTTACATTTACTATATATATACATTTTTTTTAAATTTTTAGTTCTTTTATGGAGAATTCGAACCCTACTTTCTCTAAAAAAGACATGCAACATCACTTTCATGTTGGAAGGATTCATCATATTTAGCTATTGAGCATTGATTGTCAAATTGATTCATAAGATATACTTCCAAATTTAAAATTACATAAAGAATTTAAAAAAAAAATGTTTGCTTGGATATTAGATAAAATCACACTACATAAATTTTTTTATACAAACTTATATAAAACACACATATTTTTTCAAATATTATATATTTATGATTTGCCAATATAATAATAGAGTACGTACAAGTACGTGTATATTAAAAATATATCTCATGTGCACTAAATGGACTGTGCACGTAACTCAAGAGCATTTTTTAAACGTGCAATTTAATTATTTCACTTAAATGTTAAACTTGTATTATAATGAATAAGTTGAACATTTTTCAATTTAAAATAAATTGAATATTTTAGAAAAACGAGTTGTAAGTATTAAAAAATGCATTTGATCATTTGTCCATGGGGGCCTACAAAATTTTGCCATATAGTAATGGCTGGTCTAAATTATTAAAAAATGTGAAATTACATAATAATAAATCGTTAACATCAACAAAAAAAAAGTGAGATTGCACAAGAATTTTCTATCAAAATTACCAAGTTGGAAAATTGCATAATATCAAAATGAGATATACCATAATAAATGAATGGTCAAAATTACCAAAGCTTAATAAATCTACTAATCCAACCAAATCATGACACATATGAATAGACTGAGCAAGCAAACGATACATCAACAAGAGTACAAGATATCACCTGATTCAGGTGCACCATGTATTTATAATGTATTTTAGATCCATGTAATTTATTATATTAAAAAATATAATTTATTTACACTGAATCATGTAACTATTTTTCCATTTTAATAGTTGCATAGTTCGGCATAAACAAATTAAATCTTTTAATATAATAAGTTATAACATGATTCAAAAAAATAGTTATACAGTTAAATATAAATAAATTATATCTTTCAATATAACAAATTACATATATAATGTGCACTTGAATACATACAAAAATTGAGTATAAAATCATAAATCGACACATTACCATATTCAATTCCCATTCTCCCAAGCCCCATATATCTTTCAAAAATATTTTATATTATCTAGATTTTATAAACCATAACGATTAAACAAATACTTAAATTATATATATGAGTTGTCAAAAATACTAATAAATTTGTGCAAGTACATAATAAATGGTAGGTCTAAATTAATAAAAAAATGTAAAAGTATATAATAAATTGTTGGTTAAAAAAAATGAAATCACATAAAAATCGAACATTGCATAATACCAAAATGCATGAGAGATGTATTAATAAATTGTTGGTCAAAATTACCAATCAAAATTTAATAAATCAACTAATTAAATTCAACCAAATCATGACACGTAGGGTTAGATTGGGCAGCAAACAACATATAAGCAAGAGAAAACCACAAATTAATCAACAGTACATTGAACTCCAAAATAATAGTACTACTATATTAAGGATCATACAACTCTAAATTTGCTTTAAATTAATGTACCAAATCGCACATAAAACATACTTCAAATGTATTTTGAGTAACCACATTGTTCATCTTTACTTAATAACTTATAAAAAATTTAAATATTATTTGATAAGGATTACTTCTAATCAGTGCCCAACTTCTGGGTAACGATTTGACAAAACTCAAAAGTGTCACATTCAGTGGGGCTGAAATTATAATAATTATTTTTGATAAATGACCTTTCACCACAAAACAAAAACAAAAACAAAGACAAATTAAGACAGATGATAGTAAACTATTAAACAAAAACGACAAATGTACAGTGTTGAGAAACTTAAAATTAATTTTTTGGTCCCCATTTTGTATTTTTTGGCTATTATTATTTTTAATTATAGAATAAGAATGTCTACGACTCTACATCACACTTTAATAGAATAAATTAAAATTTATTTTAAAATAAAAAATACACCACAAATATTACCACCCTTTCGGGAGAATTTCTATTTATAATTAAAATATACATTTATTTCAAAAGATAATTAAATTCGGGACTTTTAAGATTTAATTAAAAATTCCCAAATTCTATTTTACAATTTTATATTACTCAGTTATACATATATAGTTGATTTAATTTTACTTTTTAGATTTCTAAAAGACATAAATAAAACCAATCATATGCTTCACATATAACGTGATTCATGTGGTGGCTGAATATGTCAATGAAGTTATACATGCATAGTGATAAATGTGTGAGTTTTTGTCATGATGTATATACCGTGCATGGGTTATATAAATGTTCTCCAAAAATTAATTTTTTTATCAAAAATTTGTGTGAACTCAATTTCTTTTAATATAATTGTCAAGTATAAAAATTATTATTGTCATACAAAAAATCTTGACTGTTATGTACAAAAAATATCACTGTTAAAAAATACTTTATATTTTTAAATAATAAATTTTTTTTGCCCATAACAATGATATTTTTTACACACAATAATGGTAAAGTTCATGGATGTTTTTTACACACAATAATGGTAAAGTTCATGTATAAACCTGATTCACACGGTGTTACTCAAAAATTTTAAGTTCACTAAAGATCATATATTAAAATAAAATATTTGAGTCAAGTAACATGTTGGACTCCTTTTTGTTGGCAAAAATAAACTAATTACTACATGGGGAATACATATGATGGTCCCGGTGGGAAAACTCATTTTGCGCGTGTGGAAGCAAACATTTCGTGCGATGCATATAAAAATAGGGGTGAAGGAATGGTGAATACAAATTTTTGCGTTTTAAGCTCATGTGTTGTGTTTTGCTTATAATCGAATGCATATGATAAATGATGTAAACATAAAGTTAATAAATAACACAACAATGTATAGTGGTTCGGAGGCTCAAGCTCCTACATCCCACTCTGCATTCTAGGGAAATTCCTTCCAATGGACTTATCACCCTCCGGGCTCGCCTCTAGATATTTAACGAGCTCTCACTCAAACGGGACTTATCACCCTCCACGGGATTGCCTACAGATGTTTCCGAGAGTTCACACTCCAAGCGGGACTTATCACCCTCACTCGGGATTGCCTACCCTCCCTTCGGGATTCTTTAGATGTTTATCGAGTTCACACTCACCTTCCAAACTTAACCAAACCTGATTTGGATAAGGTTTGTTTGGTTTCAACTATGGTGAGATTTTCCCTTACATTTGTTTAAATTTCAATGTTAAGGATGAAAAAAATCTCTCTAAGCTTAGGATACATTGTGGGTTGCTTAGATTGGGTTCTAGAACACTCTTTGAATATATTTGTATATCTATAGACTTGTGTTCTATGGTGGGAATGCTTGACTATAAGGCTCTTGGCTCAGAAGCATCTTTTGCATCTTCTCCACACGAATAATGAAGGAAGAACTTGTATTTATAGTGTGGATTTGAATGTTACCGATTGGATGGAGTCACATTCAAATCCATACTATTTCAGAACTTCTTGCGAACTTTTCCAAGTTTGGTTGTCTTCCTCTCATTGGTCCACGTCGGTGATTCTAAGCATTTACATTCCTCGACCAGTGCCTCGGAACATTGGGATATATCGAGCATTCAAGACATTCGAAGTCTTCAAGAATTATTGCGGCCTTCAAAGATTTCTCGAGTCTTCGTGTCTTGGTGATATCCCGAGTCTTCGGTTTCTCCGAGCCTTGTGTTCTCGGCCTCATCATCGAAGTCTTGATTCTCGATTTCACATTGAAACTTCAGTTTCTTCAGATTCTTTACTGAGTCCTCGATTTCTAACTTTGTTATATGTCTGCCGACTATACACGGTCAGAGATAACATCCCGAACACTCTAAAATCAAATCACTCATCTATCAAGATTATCCCTGAACATGTCATACTCGGGGGTTTTGGGATCTAATCAAAACCCTCTTTATTAAATTCATTTCCCAACAACATATATATATATATATATATATATATATATATTTTGGAAATTTTACTTCACAAAAAAAAAAAGTTTAGATAAAGTATAAAAAATTAAAATATTTGAATATTTATTGTTTATTTTACCTTCATAATTATAGTGCTGGGCACAATGGCATAACCTCACTAATAACCCTCATTGACAGCATTTTTATTGCCTTCTTAATAAAAACGAACCTAATTAGTATATAGTAAGTATATCTATATAACTAATATAGCTCCATCATGGTATACCATTACGTATGCGAAATTTTAAATAAACCATTATTATACAAACATGAATGAAACTATGAAAGCATGCATGCAAAAAATAAAAAATTCATCTAACTATTTTTTTAAAATTAAAGTATTCCACATCATATTATACCTAAACTTTATGTTTATTTTGGAATTCAAACAGAAGGATTTAAGGAGTTTGCAATTCCGCGAAAGCTTATACTCTCTTCATCTGTTCATCATGTAAAGATGGGCTTGTTTTCTATTTTTGTTAGTTCCACCAAAATGGACTAATTATTATATTTAATATATAATTAATTTTTCATTTTTATTCTTACCTCTATTTAGTGTACCTTATTTTATTCCAAATCAATATTGCTCTAAACTCGTTGGTCTTTAGCTTGTGATTTTGTGAGGGGTGACAACCGCTCACATGAGCAGAGCAGATTTCTTTGAATATTTTGTTTATATAAAACAAAAATAGTTTTATTATACTATTAGAACAATCTTCTCTTCTTAGTCAAATGATTCCTTTTATCGATCTAAATCATGTGGGAGCCAATTATTTAGGGTTCTTTTAATTAAAATATTGCATTAGCCCCATCTTTTAAGTTATAGGACTTTTGATCACATTTATCAAAAATTAACAAGTAATTACTTCATTATTAGCAATGGTTTTATTATTTATGTCCACATAAAATGTCGCGAATCAATTAAATACTCCTTCCGTCTCAATCATAATGATAAAGTACCCCATATTTTCGTCTCAATCATAATGGTAAAGTTATTTACACACTTTATTACTTTATCACATAAAATATTAATAAACAACATTTTTGCCCCTCAATTACTCATCACTTTATCACTTTATCATATAAAATACTAATAAATAACTTTTTCTACCCCACCACTTTATCACTATTCTACTAAATTATTATTAACAGTAAAAATGTCATTATAATTGGAATGGAGGGAGTAAAATATAGGAGTACTTTTTAATTTAATTATGCACACATTTTTTCAGAGAAAAATAATACTAGTATTGAAAAATGAAATGGAGGGTAGTTTTTACATGTAATTATTAAACTTGTGTCGGAATCATTATCAGATCCGAATTCCCAAACAGATATAAAAATACAGATGGGTGCACATGAAGCGGGGCCCAGGGCAGCTTATCTTATGTTTTTGGTCCGGTGCGTACAGCTCATCCGTACCTTTCATGATAAAGATAATAGATAAAGGCGCGTTTGAGTAAAGTACGGACAAAATCCATGAGACGTGCTCTACTTTATCACCTTCATTTCGACTCTTTCTTGTCTACTTATGTTTTGCTCCTAACTCTAACTAATCATCTCTCTATCAATTTAACTATGTTTACACTGATCCCACCGACACACTTTACGGGTTGTTTTAGAAAGATTACAAGTTATTATAAAAACTAGTAATTCTCATGTGCTATGCACAAATTGAATATTATAAATGATATAATATAAGATACAAATTATAATATACAAATTTAATTTAAATTATTTTACCTACCAATCAAATTTTTTAATTTTTATTTTGTTTACTTTTCATAATATATGAAAAATATATTGTATATGTGATGACTCGCAATTTATTTAATTAAATAATAATTTTTATTATGTAATAAATTCATCATAATTAATAAAGTTTATAAAATGATACTAAAATGCAACAAAACTTATAAAATATCAAATAATTATAAAATAAATATGTTTTATCTGAATTTTATTTTTATATGTGTATTATAAATGTTAATATAAAAGATCTCTAAAAATAAACTAATTTAATATATAATATGTTGACAAATGAATTTAGAAATTGATTGTGAAAAGTAACAAAGAAAATTAAAAATGATGATTGGTTAAAGCAAATTAACTCTCTTTTTTTGAGGGTGAAAATCATCACTCCATCACAAAGCAAGTGGAGTTGCACTTGCTCCAATAAATATTGTATTTGTTTCTCCTCACTTGTACTTTTATATATTTATAGATTTATAATTGTGTGCGTAAGTAATTTGAAGTGATTTGTTTCTCTTTTGTATATAGGTTAAACAAGTTGTTAAAATTTAGGAAAAATGTCAATTCAGGGTTTGAAAGATGACAAAACTATCAATTTAAGGCCTTAAAGATTTTTTCTATTGATTCAAGGCCTGAAAGATAGAAAACTATCAATTCAAGGCCTGAAAGATAAAAACTATCAATTTGAGGCTCACACATTTAAGGTCATGTTTGACACTTATATTTCATGTCCTTATTTCATGTTCTTTTTTATTTTATTTTTAGGGTTCATGGTTCAAGGTTTATGGTTCAACGTTTAGGGTTTAGAGTTTAGTGTTCAGGGTTTAGGGTTTAGTGCCAAACATGGCCTTAAAATTTATAAGTCTCGATAGTTTCTATCTTTCAGGCCCTGAATTGATAGTTTTCTATCTTTCAGGCCTTGAATTGATATGAAAAATCTTTCAGGCCTTAAATTGATAGTTTTACCATCTTTCAGCCCTGAATTGATAAAACTCCTAAAATTTATGTAAGTTGAAAGTTTAAAAATATAAATTATTTTTGACAATTTATAAGCCTTTTTTATATAATATTAACATTTTTTTGTAAACACTAAGGACCCGCTTGGTTGGAGGTAATGAAAGAGAGTAATGAGAATTATTCATAAAAATACTGCTTGACAGTTTTGATATGTTCGTAACGAGAATAAAAGTAAGTAATTGATAAATACCCTAATTTAATCACTTACATAACCCTTCTCACATGGTATTCACTGTTGATTTTTTAATTAAATAATAACAATGCAATCAATAACCCCATAGTGATTCACCCCTCAATAATACTTATTATCATTATCATTTTTTAGTCATACCAAGCGCCCTAATAATTTTTTTTAATTCTTTTTACAAATACTATCAACTATTATTAATTAATTTTTCTATAATTATTAATTTTAATCAATTCTTTCTAAGTATATATTTTTTTACAATCAAGGCCATAAGCATTTTTTGCTTCACCAAAATTATGTTGGTCTTATTTTTCTAATGTCTTCGACGTGCTCTTTTTATGAAAATTCAATAGTAGCGACTGCGATACTTTAGAAATTAGAATACAATAATGACAAAAACTCTTATGAAACGGTTTCGTGCATAAGACGAAGTATAATTTAATTAAAAACGTCAATGTTCAACTTATGCTCTGTGCCTCTGTCTCATCGTGAGACCGTCTCATGCAAATGTGTCTCTCTATAATAATTGGTGGCCATTAAAAGTTAAAACCCATAAGATTACTTCACACGCTTGTCTTAGTGAAAACCCATAAGATTACTTAGCACACTTGCCTTAGTGAAAAGACTTGGATCAATCAATGGGTATTATTGAGTGAGGTGGGACCAAGAATTTTTCACATCAATTTTGGAGCATAATAATAATTAAATTAACTTTTACCCTAATCTTAATTATTTTATTTACTCTTGAAAACTACCCTAATCTTTATTTAATGGAGGCAGGTTACCATGATTTTGATGTATGCGTTTTTAAACTTATCTCGGTTTTTCCCTCATTCAATAAAGTGCAACGGAGGGGGTACTTTTAATTGTTAAAAAGAGTGTAATGGATTAGCAACATTAGCTTTTTTGTTATTATATTATTTCTTTTTATGAATTTATTGGTATTGGAATGTGGTGTAAATTAAATAAAACTATATTTGAAAATGACTAAAAACATTAAGGGCATGTTTGTTTTCGAGAGTACCCCGTTTTGTTCTAGTTCAAGGTTTAAAATTCGAATTTCACAATCACACCACACCCACCCCTAAAACACTTGGGCCACTCTTATACAATTGACTTAATATATCTTTTTTCTAAAATAATAATAGTAATAATAATAATAATATCAATCACCGTTTTTATTTTTATTTTTGAAAAAGGAAAAGATGATTCATAAAAAAGGTATAAGAAATACCTCTGAGAGATACAAAGAGTAGTAGTTAAACATAGAACCTAGTATAAACACCCAGACTTGCAGGAACAGCAAATGAGCAAAATAGAACACGGAAGGAACCAGAACTAAAAACCACCGAGTACAATCCTAGGATTACAGATCCAATCAAATATCAATCACCATTTGATACTTCCTCCGTTCCATTCTTGTTTTCCTGTTTACTATGTGCTCGAATTTTAAGAAAAAATGATAAAATGTTGAGGTAGAAAGAGTTGTTTATTAGTATTTTATATGATAAAGTGATGGGTAGTTGGGGTTAAAAAGAGTTATTTATTAGTATTTTATGTGATAAAGTGATAAAGTATAAATTTTCATTTAAGAAATAGAAAAACAAGAATGGAACGCCCAAAATGGAATACAGGAAAACAAGTTTGGGACGGAGGGAGTATTAAATTTCTCAAACAATTATATAATAATATTACATCAACTATTACTTCACAATTGATTTGACATAAAATTACATTAAATTCAACTTTAAATCTCAAAATCAACACATAATAACATTATATATCAAAATTTTATAATCTTCGAATGTCCACTATCAGCAGTAATCCCAAAATAAACATGTCCAAATGTTATTATAAATTATGTACCGGATAAGTTGCAAATATTACTATATTGAAATTAAGACAAGAGGCTGTCAAAAAACAAAAAAACATTAAGACAAGAGGACCTCGTGTATCCCACAAAATCTCTTAATCTTGCCAAATCACTTGAACTCTCCTGTGAAACTTGTTCATAGTATGAAACTCTTACCAGTACACTTATAAATCTCTTAATTTGTAAGTGTAGTAAAAATTTCATACTCTAAATAAGTTTCACCACATATGAAACTTATTCATAGTATGAAACTCTTACTATTACACTTATAAATCTCTTAATTTGTAAGTGTAGTATAAATTTTATATTATGAATAAGTTACACCAAAAACTTATTCTATATTACAATAATAGGAACTTTGAAAACCAAAACTAAGCTAAACCAACAATTAACCGAGAGTTTTATTTTTCTCTTTATCAAAAGACCACAAGCTTAGAGTAAAATTAGAAAATCAGGATGAAATTGGCGGATTCAGAACCTGAATAAACAGTTGTGCACCTTTAGTAGAGTACAAAATTTCACCAAATTATGGTAATATGAACTTGTTTGGGGCATTTGTGAGATATATTTCAGCAGCTTGAATAAGTTTTTTTTTTCTTTCCATACAAGTATAGAAATGATTCGGCTCATACAGTAGTTCCAAAAATCAGTATTATCGTCAAGATAACCAATACAAAATGCTACAAAATTAAACAGTGTTTTCTCGTTCCAGGTGATGATTGTGGGCGAATGAAGTTGCATTACCATTATTAGCTCGCTAATCCTTCCACATATCAGCAAACTCATCGACCTCCAGGGGGTTTTCCAGCTCGTGCATCTTCCTCCTCGTCTTGGCTTTAACTTTCTTTGCGTATTTTCCAGATTTCTTCCTCTTCTCCAGAGACCGAATCTGATGATGGAATACCGCCAAAATCAATAAACAAGCTTACTATGAAAATATCAAGAATTGTTCAGATCAGAATAAAATATAGGGAAAACATAATCTCTCAAAATGTAGTCATCCCACTTAAGTGATATCAAACATCAAGGAAGCAATAGTTTCACATTCAGCACCAGAAGAACATGAGGAAATACTAGAAAAACTAACCTGGTTTGGTGAAACATAAAATGGATTCTCAAATAAGGTAGGACCCCCAAAGCTGCCACCGAATATCTTGATTGGGTTTAGACAGAATCTCGGACCAACCTGCCCACGACAAACATATTAATCCAAGCACTTGGGATGTAATGTATTAACATAGACAGTGTTACTTGACAAACCTCAATCAGAGTCATCTTTTCCGAGTCTCCACGCTCTAGTTTTTGTCCTCCACTCTGGGGCAATGATATCTGCTTATGAAAAAAAAATTAATATGAATTTTTCTCAGGAAAAAACATTGACACTTAGTATTTGTGTCCATGCAGCTTAAACATTTCAATAATATCCATGTCCTTGTGAAGGTTTAACCAAGTCTACCAAATTAGACGATCACTTTGTTACCAACTTCAGCTTAAGGGAATATCCACACAGCATGTACATTTAGTATCAAGATGGCTTCAATAACATAGAAGCAAAAGCTACTATTACTTAATATCTGTCTTTGTGAAGGTTTAACCAAATTGCCAAATTAGATGTTCACTCTGTTACCAACTTCAGCTCAGTTAATCCCCAATGCTACTAATTGAAACTTAATTTAAAAGCTATGTTAGCATTTATCAATTCGGACGACAAGATCATAACTGACGCAGGATGAAGAATCAACTAAAACACTCAACACTGAGAAACATGAAATAGTGTGATTCCATTAGCATACAAGAAATTCAGAGTTGGACTACTAATTTTATGATAACATTCAGTTGACATGATAATTTCGGAACATACATTCTTTTTTTTTTTTTTGATCGGGTCTGAACATACATTCTAATTCAACAAAGCAGTGAAGCACGTTAACTAAAACCAAAATATATCCAATTGAATGTTACAGGATTTATCAATTATGCACATATATAGTTTGGGCATGAATAACCTTTTGATATTATAAAAATCCAATGGTTTACTTATGTATCATCACTGACCTGGTAATTCCGGAACCATATATGGTCATCAGCAATTGAGAAGACAAATACATGGTCATGATAAGGTTTAGATTTCCTGTGATCCTTTGGAATGCCAAATATCTGAACAGACAGCAAAAAAAGAAGAAAAGAGAGTTAAAGAAGGAAACATTAATAGATACAAAAAGATGATAATGAGCGCACACCAAGCAAAAATGAATACAATAGTGTTACATTCATCAAAGATTCAGAGTAAATTTGTAAAAGGTGATTGATCGTTAACAGGTTGGAAATGAAACAAGCCACCATGAAATTTTCATCATGCTAACAAAAGTTACGGGTCAATTGCATTACCACTAGCATTTACTAATCGATTGATCATTTGGCTATTTCAAGGTAATTGTAGTACTAAAATCAACAAAATGTAGTCACATATTTATAGAGTCAGGTCGGAACTGCTACTTCTACGGATTGTGAAGGAACTAAATTATAGCCTCGTGTATACTTAACTACAATCTAAAAGTATCAACCACGATATTTTCTAGAATGCTTTATTCTAGCCGTTTGATTCTCAATTCCAGTTTTAATTTAATTCATCTACCAACCCTGAGTACATAGAATGCCAACAAAACACATAAATAAGTAGGGTCATGATTTAAATATCAAAACCTGTGAAATCATCTCCTTCAAAAGCTTCCAGTGAGGGCTTTTATCAAAGTTGGAAGAAAAAGTCAGGATAGGACGTGCACCCTTCAGATGATTTCCAGTAAGTTTCAATTCTTCCATCGTATGAACTTCAGAAATATACAAGAAAAACTTAATTAGGACAATTCCTAGGGGGCTTTCGATCTCAAACAACCACAACAACAAAAAAAATAGTCATACCTGCATTAACCAAAAACTTGACAGATGGACCATTAGGGCACTTGGCCATCCATAAGTAGAGGTCTTTGCCTTTCCTGCACTGAGATAACCATATATTGTAGCTTTACTATGTTTTAATTAACATGATTCCAAAATAATTCCAGAAACTTCTATACCTCGAAAAACAAACAAGAAGAGCAGCTCTTGAGCTCCACAAGCTCATTCAGAGCTGTACCTTTGCTCTCCTTCGATTCAACTTTGTTATCTTTCTTACAATGAGGCAAAAGGTCAACCAAATTCAACATCAAATGGCGATACCTAAACAAAATCATTCAAAATAAACAACAAAACAGTAAATACAAGCTTATCTGCAAATTTCATGGAAATTTCAAACACCGATCTCCGATTAACATCAAATATATAAACAAATAATTAATTGAAGAAAACCTGAAACTGATGCGGCGGGTACAAGTGACCAAAACTTTCTCTTTATTCCGGAAAACAGAAGGAGAATTATCATTTTCCTTTTTTATCTTCGGGGTTTTGAAGCCAAAAAAGGGTCCTTGGTGGCCTCTCAGGCGCAAATTCTTCCTTCTTTACATTTTCACTGTGCTTTCGCTTCTTCCCCATTTTAATTCAGGTAAAGTCTGATAACTGAGGCAATTGACAGCAACCGTAAGAAATTTGAATTATCAAAACAATGAAAAGCAGAAAAATACGAACAGATGCATACACTTTTGAAACCTGCTGAAGACGAAGAAGAGGTGAGAGCAGATGAAGCTAAACCCTAAACCCTCCTACTCATAAGATGAAGAAAGATTGGCCATTGCAATTTTGGGCCCAAAAGCATTAAGCCCAACGGCCCATTTAAGTTTTCTTCTTTTAATTGTTATTTTCCAGACAAATACGATAATTGTCACTTTTGTATTTATGTTTATTCTATTTTTTCTTTCTGCTTTTCCTCGCCTGAAGCCTTAAATTTCGATCGGGATCTCTCCTTATTCTGTGATTATGTTATATATCTCTATTACATCATTTACATTTATGTCATAGGTTAATTTTAAATATCTACAAATAATCATTTCTTCTATTTAGAAAATTACATTTATTTTTAGCAAAAAATTAATTCATTCCAAATCTCATCCCAAAAAATTCTATAAATATATTTATAATCAATTAATTTAAACTACACATATATATATTAACCAGTAATTAAATTTGTTAATTATGTAATTAAAGTACATATATTAGAATCTTAATTTATCATATAAATTTAAAATACAATAAAAAATATAATTATTAAAAACTGATTTTATATAAAACCTATTAAAAACTAATTATTCAATTGAAGTATGTATATTATAATTTTAATCTATCATATAAACCTAAAATCAAATAAAAAAACTTATTAAAAGAAAAAAAAACTGATAAACATAAGTAAATAAAAAAAATTAATATTTAATAATATTATAAAATTTTAAAAGCAAACTCGATAGTTAATACATATAAATTTTTTAAGTATTAATATAAAATTTGTATGTACTTATAATTACATTTGATGTTATTAATATAACATTTATATGTAATTAATAAATGTAAAAGATTATAAGACTTTATAAAATTTGTAAAGTATAAATATTTTATCTAATAGGAGTAATAAATTTGTAAAAACTTATAAATTTTTTACAAGAAAAATCTTGCAAAACAAATAATACATTAAAATTAAAACTTACATTATAAAATTTATTATGATATTTTAGAAGGAAAAAAGTTTACGTCTTACATAATAATAAATTAAATATAAAAATAATGTTATAATAATGAAATTTATAAAGTTTGTAATTTTATATCATATTACAAATTTAAAATTAGTTATAATAGTTTTATCTAATTTATTATGATATTACAGGTTAATTAAAAATTTAAATCATTATCATATAATAATTTAACGTTAATTAGTTTAACGTTAGTCCCCACCATCATTTAATTAGTTTTTTTTAATTAATTTAATCTTAATTATATAAACTTAAACCCTAAATCATGAATCATTCGGGGCGGGTTCGAGTTCGGGTCAGGTTGAGTTCGGGACGGGTAAAAAGAAATTAATATAATTAATGAAATTGGGTAAAATATTGAATATATATATAAGAAGATTGAATTAATTAAAAAAACTAATTAAATAATTGTAAGGACATTGTATATGTGGTGCGCCACATAAATAATAAACATATAAATTTGTGCCCACCTACATGCATATGATCAAGTTCGTTCTCTTTCGTTCATCAGATTGTTTCATACGCCCTTTATCTTAAATCAATCAATATATTTTCTTTTAAAAATAATTATTTTAATCACTATTATATGTACTGTTTAAAAAATCAAGTTTTTTGAAAAAAAAATAAATTGAGTTGGTCTATTATGAACCAAGTCTATGCTTAAAAGTTAGATTATTTGACTCATTTAACTAATTTTCAACACATTTTTTTAAACTACTAAACTTGACCTGTATTATACCCTGAATAGAGTCAAATGTCATGAATTAAAAATAAGGTTCATAGCATGAACCATGTCTACACTAATTTTTGTCGGAAGAATTATACTCCCTCAGTCCTACTATAAATTTCTCCATTTCCTTTTTTCATTCGTCCCACAATAAGTTTCATGTTTCTATAAATGGAAAAAGTAAATCCACTATCCATAATTTTTATCCTTACTTTTAACACACTATTACAAAGAATGCCCTCACTACTCCACTCTTTTTTTTTATCGGACAAAGTTAGTTGTTAGTAGTTAGTACACCAAGCACCCAAATACTCAACAAAATCGTCAATCCACCGTATAACTCCCATAACTCCAATTCATTCCCATCCACTCTTTTTTTTTTTATCGGGCAAAGTTAGTTGTTAGTAGTTAGTACATCAAGCACCCAAATACTCCACGAAATCATCAATCCACCTTATAACTCTCATAACTCCAATTCGTTCCTAGAGAGAATCGAATCTGGATCTCCCATTCAAATAAGAAGTCCAATGGCCAGGTGGTACTCCACTCCTCGTATCTTTTTCATTTCTCCCAATACCCACAACTACTCTTCATTTTTATTATTTTATTATTATTTCTTAAATAAATAAATAAAAAACAGAAAACTTCCACAAGCTTCTTCTGCTAAAGAAAAATAATTAAAAGAGCCAATTTCAAAATTTCAGTAAAATCAACAACCCAAATCTTGGAAAATAATGGGTGATCGTTTCTTCCCGAATGATATGCCTGATTTCATCCCGGAAACTCAATTAGGCGCAGTTGATTCCTCTGATTCACTCACCAAGCTTCTCCACCTTCCCTACAAAACCCTCTCCGAAGCCCTCAAGAAAGCAGCTTTGGAACTCAAAGATACTGTAATTTTCAATTTTGCTCCTTTTAATCATGTCCCAGAGGCCAGATGCCATTTTTTCATTCACGCTATTTTCTTGGAAAAATTAACTTTGATTGGTGATATTATGCTTTTTTTGGGTTGAACATGGAACATTTTCGTATGATGAATTTGCTTGTTTTTTAGGTGGTGAATGAAACGTGGCTTGCAAACGGAAAACGTGTGCGCGATTATAGTTTATACACTGGGGCTCTAGGAACTGCTTTCTTGTTGTTTAAAGCTTATCAAATTACAGGGCAAAAGAACGACCTTTCTCTCTGTTCTGATATCATTAAGGCTTGTGATTCTGCTTCTCAGGGCTCTGGGTATGCTAACTTTTCTATTTGTTTCTTTTGAATGCTAGATTTTCTAATAATGAAAGAGAAGACGACACATCAGCTGAAAAAACTCTCAATTAGGAGAATTTCTTTGTTCGTTTCTTGATCACTAAGTGGTAGCATACACTGTTGCTTGAATTTTTGTGCTTATAAGGTATTTATGCATTAAAATCAGTTGGTTTTGAGCTTATAAGAGCTAAATTTGACAAATTTACTTGTCTAAGTTTCTCCGTTCGCAGCCATGATGCTCTAAAATAAGTGCTCGGTTTAGAAAGGGATATATTGATTCTGATGTCTGTTCGTGATGCATATAGCTTAGGATATCGTAAGCTAAGATACATAGAATGAAGTAGAACATGGTAGTGATTTAAATTGTTGAAAACTAATGTATATCGTTTTAAATTGTAGGCATGTCACTTTTATATGTGGACAGGCGGGTGTGTGCGCTCTTGGTGCTGTTGTAGCACGTGAGAGTGGTGATGAAAAACTGTGCCATCACTACATAACACAGTTCAATGAGGTAACTTTATTCATATACGAACCCTGCTTTTCACCTTAGCAAGCTATTCTCTTGCTTTATTGTTCATCTTTGTTGGTTTCTTTTTTCCAAATTGAGTGCAGATTAAGCTTTCGAAGGATCTCCCAGATGAGGTATTATACGGGAGAGCTGGATTTTTGTGGGCATGCTCGTTCTTGAACAAAAATATTGGTAAAAACACCATATCTTCCGCCAGGATGGTATGTCCTTTTAATAATGTATGCTAAATTTATTTCCTCAGCATAATGTAGCCTGCCTTATTTATTTGATAAATGATATATACAGAGGGGGGTTGTTAATGAAATTATAATGTCCGGTCGACAAATGGGGAATGGAAGGTGTCCGTTGATGTATGAATGGCACGGGAAAAAATACTGGGGAGCAGCCCATGGGCTGGCGGGGATAATGAACGTGTTAATGGATATGGATCTGAAGCCAGACGAGGTGGAAAACGTGAAAGGCACACTACGATACATGATAAAAAATTGTTTCCCTAGTGGGAATTACCCTTCAAGTGAAGGGAGTGAAACAAATAGGCTTGTGATTGGTGCCATGGGGCCCCCGGTATTGCTGTTACTCTAGTGAAAGCAGCTAAGGTAGAAATAATAACGATGTTCTTACTTCCGGTTGCTTTTAATATGTTCTCTCCATGGGGTGTTTTATACGACTTTCGGTGACTACACATACTCCCTTTGTTCATTATAATTTTTGTTTAAGGATGTTTCACATGAATTAAGAAAGTCATTAAATAGCAACAAATATGTGTATGTGACATTTTTACCCTTTCGTTTACCTGCATGAAGTAAATTTGTTTAGTTAATGCACACTAGTAACAAAAAAGAAAGTAGAAGGACAAAATTGGAATATAATATTTAATTCTCTTAGATTAGTGAAAAATGACAATTATTTAGTGTAAAAGTTCTTCTCTAGAAAGACAGCTAAAATTGGTCAGAGGGAGTAGAGCTGCTGGAAATGGAATACTCGATTTACTAATAAGCCAGCTCGAGCTTGACTTGTTAGGCTTGATATTTGAGGACTTTCTTGACATTTCATTGTAAAGTGATAATAGCTAAAGTGATATTTAGGCTCGTTTATGAGTCGAAAGTTAAACTCTATTTCCAGCTCATTAATGTAATCGAACGAGCTCGAGCTCAAATTTCAAGTACTCGGGCTCAGCTCAACACTAATAACAAAACTAAGGCGAAGTACTTTTTTGTTATTCTTTTGGCCTCAAAAGTGAGAAAACCTATCGATTTCATTTCCTCATATATACGCAACTTCAAGTTTTCAAACGAAATGGTACCATAAAAGCAAATCTTGCTGAAATTGCCATCTCTCTATCACCAGGTTTTTCAAAGCGAAGAGTTTCTACAAGCAGCAATTGATGCATGGGGAAGTGGTATGGAACAGAGGCCTGCTTAAACGAGTCGGGGTTTGTCATGGCATAAGTGGGAACGCCACGTATTTTTCTTTCACTGTACGCTTTTTAACGGGCAAACCGGAGTTCTTATACAGAGCAAAAGCATTCGTGATGTTTTCTTCATGATCGGGCTCGAACTCTAATTTCAGAGGGCATTATGCATGGAGGAGATCGTCCTTATTCGCTGTTTGAAGGCCTCGGGGGGAATGGCTCATCTGTTTCTTGACATGACTGAACCTTCACAGGCTAGATTTCCAGCGTATGAACTTTAGTCTACTTTGTACATGAATAAATGTGTATGCTAGTAGTGCATGTACTCTTTTGTTGCAACTTAAACTAGCTTGTGTTCATAATCATGCCTTTTTTTTCGATTGGATATCACGAGAATCACCAATGATTATATCCATCTACTGTTGGCATGAATGTGGGAGGATCTCCAAATGTGTGATTTCATCTAGGTTGATCGAGCTCCCAGATTGAAAAATGGTACGCTTGCATCTGAATTTTACTTCGAAAAAGGTGGCCATGAGAATTGCATGTTCAGATGGCTGCCTTCATTAAATTGATCAGGTATTGCTTATTAATTTCAATATATGTTAAGCTAGATGATTTTGTTCAGAAACAAGTGCAGCACGCTCTTGAACTCGGATTAAAACAAAAAAGGATTGAGTTCTTTTATTATGATCCTGACAATAATCTTACAATTTTTTATTTTTTTTTATGATGATATCTCCACAAAGTTCCTCAATCCAAAATTCATGATCCGAAGCAACTCACTTAATCGCTCAATCCAACGAGCTTCTCGCTAATTTCCCACAGTTTACGAGCTTTATCAGCATCACTAGCTTCTTGTGATAGCTGGTTCTCGAAGGAAGCCGAGTCTTTATTCCAGCTCCAGTACACTCCTGACTTTGTCAAGCTTGGATCACTCACAACCTGCATCACCAAATTAATCATTAAGAATTAGGTTACCCTGAATAGACTATTCATATCAATCATTTATAGTATAACAACTAATACCTTTGAATGAAACAACTAATACTTTTGAATGAAGCAACTAATACTATTAAAAAAATACACACAGATTGCAAACCAGTTGCACGGTGAAACTGGTTCACATAAAACTTTGCTTATTTTATATTGATTTTGCTCGTTTAATAAAGTTGTTTATCTACCTGTGCAAGTCTTTTGCCAGCTTCCTCCTCCGATACAAAGCCTTTCGTGATGTACTTCTGGAATGGAGGGAAAAGTGCCCTGAACAAGGGAATGTGCTCTCTGAAGAGGCCGGTTGTGGCGATGCAGCGGGATATAGGGACGTGAAGGAGATGCGGTATCCTCATGGTAACGTCGGTTAAATTCTTGCATTGTGAGCATGTTGCAGACCTTGCTATCCTTGTACGCCTTAGCGCCATCGAAGTCCCCACCATCGATCATAGACGAGCTGTTAAGCCCAGTCAGCCCGCCTTGGAGCCCCCGCAAGTCCCCGAGATTCGCCTTTGGAGGTACATTTCCAGCCAACGTGTTTGTATTCCCTGAAATTCCATAAATCAGAAGCAGCCCTTTGGTACATGATCATCTGTATCTTAATGGTACAGTACCTGTGATTGATCCGACGATTATAAGCCGTTTGGATGGATAATCGGACTTCTGCATGTCGTCCAGCAGCAATCTCGAAAGCAGGAAGTGTCCCAGATGGTTCGTCCCGACGCTGAGCTCGAATCCTTCGGCCGTGAATGACGGCTCCCGAGCTGTCGGTTGGTACACCGCAGCATTGCAGACCAAGACGTCGAGCGGCTGGCCCGACCGCTTGAAGTTATCGACAAATTGCCGCACGCTCTCAAACGACGAAAGGTCCAAATGCATTATGGTGTAGTTCTCCTTAGCCATTCCAACCGATTTTGCTGCTTTCTCAGCCTTGAGAAAGTCCCTGCACGCCATGATCACGTACCATTTTCCGCCCTCGGCGAGGGATTTCGCGGTGGCTAGACCTAGGCCGGACGAAGCTCCCGTGATAATCACGGTGCCTTTCCTCAACGTCTTCTTCCCCTGCGCGGTGGCCGGTGTGAAAGTCGGGGCGGTGGTGGCGGCCGTCTGAGCTCTGACGATCGCTGACTTCCTCGAGGTGAATTCTCTCTGTAATAAGGTATATGTCCATGATTGGAAACTCAATTCTTGATTTTATATAAATGTTGGATACTTTTTGAACAAAGAAATGATTAATGTTACAATGTACCTTGGTTTTTAGTGCAGAAGAGGTAACATGGTCTGAGAAGGATACTCCAAAAAGGGCTGAATCCTTCAATGATGCACTGGATTTTCCCTGCAGAAAGAGATAACATTTAGAGACAGATATATGTATATATATATATATATATAGAGAGAGAGAGAGGGAGAGAGATGAAACCTCTTTGTGAATGGAGAATGCAGATGGGAGAAAAGCAGCAGTTTGCAGAGCCATTTGTATGCCAAAAATGTAAGTAGGGAGTTGATATTTTTGTGGTACAATGTGAGAAAAGTATATATAGTAAGAAAAGTGAGTGATATTGGACAAAAGTGTAGTGGATTTTTGGATATGAAATATAGGATGGATAGGATAATATTCTGTGGAAGTATATGCCACGTGGAAATGGGAACCAATCAGAATTAGTGGTTGAGATTTCCTATATATTTATTATAGGCTTCCAAAAGGAGGCAATTACAGGTATGGGCAAGGGAATGGGGGTTAAATTAATCACAAGATAATGTTTGGTGGGATCAAGTATGGTACAATGTTTCCCAGAATTTGGCAGCTAAGGTTGAGTACTTTGTCATCTTTTGTGATAATACTCTTAAGATAGATACTTTTATTTGTGTTGTATTTGTTAGCTTAAGGGTGTACTGCAATTCAAACAAAAACACGAAAACAATTAAAAATAGAAATCAAGTCAAGGAAAATTCTTTTCCCGCAAAGATGGAAATACGCCGGTTAGTCTTTCATGTAGGATATGTGTATTGTCTCCAAAAGTAAAAGTAAAACGGTTTTGATCTTTGTTTCAGTAGCACCACTGAACGCAAAGCAACAATGAACGAATTAAACATGGAATATGAGCGGAACGAAAACAAAAGGTGTATGCAGAAAGCTTGTTCTCCTAATATGCAGGGAGGTTTCTGTGATAGCAAAGGTGTAGATGAAAAAATGAGGAAGTGTATATATAGACGAACCTTCACTCTGGGACGTTGAGGAGGACGTGGGGAACCCACAAAATTAGTGGGGCATGTTTTACCGTACGACTTAGCGTGAAAGCCACGAGACGTCCAGATTCAGCGAACCTGCGGATGAGTTCGAATTTCGAATCTCGAATATCTGAGTCCATCCGCATGTTGGGACAAGTTCAAATCTTTTGGGTCGGCCCAAAACCGAATAGGCGATTCAATAAAAAAAATGGACCGATTAGAGTTTTTGGGTCTAAAAAAAAATAGGTATGCCCCAAAGCCCAATTGCTTAAGAACCACGGACCGGGTTTCGATCTCTAGCGCATGTGTGGTCCACGGGTAAGTAAGGTCCCCACGATCTATTTTTAAAAAACGTGAACTTATATCTATCTTTTATAAGCTTTTTCATTCTTGTTTTTATATGTGGGACAAGTTGGAAAAACTACACTTAGTTTTTCTCCACCCACCGTAAATCCTCTCACTAGAGGTTTATGACGTCTCAACTTCTTGTATTAATTTCTTACTCAGCTGAAATTCGATTTTGAGATTTTTAAGATACCACGATTATCTACTCCATGTGTAGAACGATTTTATCACGTTTAATTTTTCGAAAATTTACATTTAGTCCTCCAACATATTGATTAAATATGAATATTTTGAAACACCTCAATACCAAATTTCCAACTGTATTTGTGTCAAGAATTAATGGTGAATTTGAATTCCCACTATTGTGTTTCAATTGAACACGATGATGAAATATAGGTTTATTCAACCAGCTTGCATTGTGTGATTTAGAGGATAGGTGGAGCATCCATATTGGATAAATGAAAAATCATCCAAATCCAAACCCCTTCTCTTATTCACATTAATATCTCTATTATTTTCTTAAACACTCAATTTTAAAACACACTCTTATGGTGAATTCTACTTTATTAGTGTTTTACTTACCTAGAATTATTTTTTAGTGCAAAATGATACATTATGAAATAATTATTAGATAATAAGACACGAAAATTGTTGATCTTTTGAAAAATTATGAATTACTTAAAAATTAAAAGCAGTAGGAACTTTAAAAAAATTTAATGGTAACTATCATTTTTATACATAAAATAATATTTACAATTAATATTTTTTTTGTTGGCCAACACATGACTCGTTTCTCATTTTTCTCATGACTCAGTTTTCCGTTTCTCTCTCGTGTCCAAACCTTTAGAGAAGGATAAAAATTTGTATAGATCTAGTTCATGCTATGAACCTTATTTTAAATGACAAAAACTCCTATGAGACGGTCTCATGCATGAGACGGAGTGAAATTTAGTATAATCAACACTCATCCCTCTCAAAGTGTTAAAGCGTCAATGTCCAAATTACATTCCGTCTCACCGTGAGAGGGTCTCATGCAAGTGTGCCTCATTTTAAATTCATAACATTTGACCCTACCCAGAATATAATACGGGTCAAGTTTAGTGATTTAGAAATATATGTTAAAAATGAGTAAAACTGGTCAAATAATCCAAGTTCATAGCATAGACCTGATTTATGGAAAACCAACTCATCATTGAAAGTATATTATTAATAATTTATAAACTGATAAAAAAAAAAAAAAAAAGCTAATGAGTAAGGATTTGAAAATCATATATTTAGTGTCAAGTGTAAAAGAATGTCATTTAATATGTTTCAATCTGAACTAGTATTAAAATTAAATATTGCTTATGAAACTTAACATATAAAAGGTAATAAGAATTCACACCGGTACAGTTATAATAAAAAATAAAATAAACCGACACATTTCAAAATAAAAATATAGGCAAATAATGAATGATGTATTCATTTCAAAGAGAACCTAAATAACATGATATAAAAACAGTATAAGATCAAGTGCAAATAATGGTTCCTTTACAAATGTCAGTTACAAAAACATGTACAGATATTAATTGCCTCTGCAATGAACTTGGAAATGTTATCTCATACCAGATATTGCACTTCCACCTTCACTTCAAATTTAATCTATACAAACCACCTAAATAAACATTAAAAATCAGTCCAAAATTAAATTTGCTTACGTAACAATGCCATCTAACTCTATACTTACCGGTTATGGAAAATCAATCGGTTTCTAAAATCAATTGTATAATTTTCTTTAACCCCCACCCCTCCCACAAAAAAATTATAATAATAAAAGTAATTTTTTTTAAAAAAAACCCGACCCGACCACTTTTCACACCAGAGCCTAAACGGGCCAAAAGAGGAAAGAAAATAAAAGAAAACTCTGTTAATATTACAACCTCTCCAGATACCCTATACAAATTTCACAAACTTAATGGGTGCTAAGCCCGAAATGGCAAACCGAAATTTTGGAAAGTTTTGATCTCTCCTCTAAGGCCCGCAGTTACTATAACCAAACCCCGAGCAGATTTGTTTTGACAAAGCCCGTTTGTGAAATCCACACTTACTTGACGGCTATGGGCCTTAGTGGCCCGTACAAGTTTCTCTTCGGGCCATGTGGCTGACATCCTATCAAAGAGGTAGCTGTTTGATCGGCTGGATAGAGGTCCATTGAGTGGGCTATTACTGCACCCAGATGCTAAAGACGAGTCTTCACTTCCGTTTGTTTCTTCAGCAGGTATGGTTGGATGATACTCGGTCAGGGCCTCGAAATTATTGAAATCACCATTTTGTCCTCCATCAACGGGCTCTTGCTGACACCATGGGTCGGAGATTCCAGGCCAAGGGATTGCCATGGATACATCTTGACAGTGGAAAAGCTCGTAAGATTGAGAGACTTTTACGCCCTTACTTCTGTTTGGTCTGGATTCATTTTGATGTCTCCAGATGTAAACATTTGAATCTTCACTGGCAGAGATGACGTATTTTCCATTAGAAGTGAGGGAAGCTGAGATTTGACTGTTTGAGTTATGAAATCCTGTCAAAGAGTTGGGATAATTAGTTGAATATAAGAATGAATAAATGTTTCAACTGAATAGGAATGCACATGTAAAGGTCAAACAAGAATTATACATCAAGGCTAGTCTTGATCTTCTTTCGTACTCCCTAGGTTGAGGTACTAAATGCAACATATAATACCAAAACTTGACCTCCACACAACATGATCATACATGGTGGGGGCGTAACACTATTCTAACAATTTTTTTTTTATAATACTAATCTCTATTTCTTTAATTATATATCAAAAGAAATGCCATTTAGATTTAGTTTTTCTTAAGCTTAGTATACTTAGGGGGAGCTCGGTTAGAATTTCGTCAATGGGAATTGTAATAGGAATGAGCATGAGGCAAGTGTGGTGATTAATGAGAGTAAAAAGATGATCAGTTCACATTCCTATACTTCGTTCTGGTGAGACTCAAAATAAGTTAATCATTCCCCATTTTAAACCAACAATCATTTTTTGTCCTTACTTATTCCAAGGTTAGAGCAAATCACTAACAACGTAATCTATCATTCTCATTGTAAATTCATTATTCAATGATTCTCTATCATTCCCATTGAAGAATCTGAACCGAACACCCCTTTTTTTTTTTTTTCTTCTAGGTATAGGATACTCATATCTCTGTCCCTCTCCTAACCAAAACAGTAAGACAATCCTCAACTGTGTTATTGTGATATAACAGATACAAAAAACTTGACAAAATAACCATCATGCCAGGATATAGTCCTAGTAATATAAAAAATCATGCACAATGAAGTAATACTCTGCAAGGTTTCACAAGCGGAAAAGACAAAAATTACGTGAGATTCAGATTTAACAATAAAGTAAGAACACGCTCATATTAAAGGTGACGGTAGAAACTTTGGTTTACAGATTACAATTTCAAATTATTAGCTCAATGAAAAAAGAATATTGCCAAACAATGACAATAAACACTCTGACAGGGAGCAGAAAAGTTCTTCTAAGGCATTGCGATTCAAATTCCTGCTTTATTGGAGTAATTTACGAGGATTAACAGACATTTTTCAGGAAAAAAGAAATCAGGGCAGGGCTCAAAATTTTAAAAAGCGTGGTACGAATTCACAATCAAGAGAAAATAAGTACCATGAGTTACGTTAAACTATATTTTAGCTAAAAGAAAAGAATAACTTTGGCGTGAGTTTCTAGATAACAAGACTAAGGAATAGATAAGCACTATTAACGAATTAATAGAACCTAAATTAAAATTTTACTATGCAATCACCATACCTTTGAACTTGTGAACAAGATCAGCACCATCCACGACCCCGAATTCGAGAATCGGCCGATGTAACCAGGACTTCTGATGTACTTCCCGGAGCAAACTGCAAAATAAAAACTATCTTTAATTGTAAGAAGAAGTGGAATTTGCATAAAGATGTGACATTGGATGTGAAACAGTGAACAGATTTACCTGGAAACCAGTGATTTTCTTCTTATGAGACTTCTTCTTCTTATTCTGCAGGTTGATATGGCCTTTCTGCAGCAATTTATTTTCTGGAATAACAAGAAGTAGCATGCATAAATATTTTACTAATGAACATAAGCTTATCCTTTCTCATCAGAACTATAATCTCATACCTGATGCGTTGTATAGGCGACAGCTACCCTTGTAAGTACCCACTAGTGCCCCCTACCAAAATTTTACAAACATCTCTTTGAGAATAATCTAAGGTATTCAAAAATAGAAAGGGATTTTCCGTCTTAACATACATAGAGAATAGCCCTAAACTAATATAAATATATAATCTGCGGCTGACCTGTCCATCGGGTGTGTAGCAAGCTGCAGTGACCATTTCATGTAAATCATTCCAATCAACAACTTGGCGATCAGGAATGCTCCATATTCGCACCTTAGCATCTAAGGATCCACTGATGAAGAATCTATCATCAACTGGATTAAACTGGATACAGGTTACTGTATCATGGGATATGAGGAAAGGTATTAGCAGATGATCCAAATTTTCTATGCTTAAGTAATGATGTAATGCACCAAAAGAATTCTGTTACTGTTATCAACACTCAATTGCAGTCACTATTATAAACTAATTACGACAACTAAAAATAGCTCACCCTCATTTCAGACCAGAAATATGACCCATCATCATTTCCTAGAAGATTATCATGTTAGTATGTTACGCCAAATACAGTGCTCCATGAACAGAACAGGAACCTCTGTATTAGATTCACTTATCTATGCTCGTTCCAGAAAGCACTAAATTATATAAGTGAAGTTCATTTAGTAATCACAGATACAGTTTCAAGGTCTTAGAGATCATATGGCCTCCCTCCGACATATGATAACGAAGAATCCCAGATCAATCTTTTTAAAGGATTTAATAGCAAGAACATTGATCAATGATTCCTTCCTGAGAATCTCTCTTTTCTTTCTCATATATCTCTTCTAGGCCTTTCATAAAGACCCTATCCTAAACTTGCCAAACAAGCACTTAGGATTGGCACAGCCATAAAGTCATCTGATCAGCATATTTGACAATATTTTCCAGCCTAAAGTGGCCTATGTCGGCATATTCTGTGTACCATAAGGAGATATAGATATACAGCTGCTCAGAAAATGGCATTTTAATGAGCAAGGGTACTCCCCTTCTCCATAAACGAAAAAAAGAATGAGCAAGGAATTACCATAGTCACTGTGCGAGAAGATCTTTAAACAAGTTTTGCTAGGTAAATCCCACAGCCGCACCGTTTTGTCCATTGAAGATGACAGCAGTTTCTGGAGACAACACAAAAGTGAGCAACTCTCCAAGTTCTTGATCAAAATTAAAAATAAAGCAACAAACTTGTGAAAAGTGGGAAAGAACAACAAAACGAAACTGATTGTTTTCAAGGACATGGTCGATGCAAGTAACTATTGAAATGTTCACAGATAAGAACCAATAGATTTGCGTGAAATTCCCACTCCTTAAGATAATGAGAGTTTTTTCCAGTTTCAACACTTTTTGTGGTACTGTATCACATGTATGACAAAGGTAAATGTCGTCATATCCAAATAACTGGCAAATGGGCAGCCTATTTAGTTGGACAAATAGACCTAAGAACAAATAGAATATGTATCAGTATCACTTATGCTTCTTTATTTTCTCTCGTCTTTATTTTCTTCTATTAGGGGGTATGTGGCAGGATTAGATAACCAGGGGCGGGCTATCACATTCATCTAGTAAATCTTAAAATCGAGATAACACATTTTTACATGTGAGTCCTTCAATATATCCTCAAAGTAGTTAAGACTCCACTACAGGTTAAACGGAAAAAAACTGATATTACATTAGGTTATCATATAGATTCATCGTTCCAAACTTGATGTACATTGGCTAAAATTCATAGAGTTGACAAGCAATAGGTTCAGTAGGGGGCTATTGATTCATAGCCACTATGCCTGAAATATAGAGGGCATCTCCTTCAAGGTTAAAACACTTATTAACGATATAAAGGGTTCCCTTTCTGCCTCTTTTCTTAGTGGGGATTGGTGATAGCAAGTAGATGCTTAGATGTACAATTGATTTCCCACTAATGAGGTTGAAAATACATAACATAATTCGACAAATAGAGCTCTATGTTTAATTACATATTGTAAGTAGAGGCAACTAGCTAAATACCAAAGGAGCTCATTGTCATCACACAAAAATATAATAGAGAAGTATTTACATGGAACCAAACTCCAACGGAGTAACAGTTCTTGTATTATTCACATGTCAACATAAGGCAATCAAACAGCAATAACAAGAAATTAAGTCTTCCTCACTAAGTGGGTTGGCTATATGGATCATACCAGCCTTCGTGTTCGGTCAAGACACAAGTAACATAAGACAATTCAAATTTCAGAAAATTTTAAAGAAGACTTCACCTAATCTACCACTCTTTTGAAAGAAGTGTGAACTAACCTGAGACTTGGACCAAGAGAGATCCAGCACATCATCTAAATGTCCTTGAAATGAACAGAAAGGTTTTTCCAAAAGGGAAAATACCGTCTCCGGCAAAGAAATTTGCTCGAAGCTCATGGATTTCCTACTTAAAGAAGACCTCCCTTTTCTCCTCTTCTCTGAGTGGTCATTTAAATTTGGGGAAATGGATGAAGGCTCTGCTGATCCATTGGCTAGTATCAAAAGATTGAAATTCCCATCTTCCGATTTATCAATAAAGAAATCGCCCTTTCTCTCTGTTTCCATAACCTGCCACACATGAATCACACGGTCCTCGCCAGCACTAGCAAGATATTTTCCATCCAAACTAAACTTAATTGCCCAAATTGATCCATTGTGAGCCTGTATCTCCTGACTCTTGTATAGTGCAGAAAGCTCTTTAGAAGACTTCCCATACTGTCTGACCCTAACTCTTTCTGGCCCAAGAAAGGAACCATCCTGGCTATCATCTGTGGCAGAGCTCGATCTCCTCCCTCCCTTGTCAGATGATGTATCCCTCTCATCACTACTTCGTCTCTCCTTATTCCCGGTAACAGAACTTGCCACATTTTTTATACTTTTAAGCCAACTCCCTCGTTTCTTAGACTTAGATGAACTCCCATCAGAATTCAAATTCGATCCTTCCTTGTTTCCATCCTCAACATTCTGTCTCCTCATCAATTCCTGTACGATTGGTGAAGTCCCAACACAAATCTCAGATGAAAACTCCTCCATGGTCAACTGGCGACCCGTTTCCACTTCCTTGATCTTTTTCCAAGTCCCATCCTCCTTCACCTCATTCACCACAAACTCCTTTCCATTGTCAAGATTCTTTATAACACACATAGCATTAAGATCATTAAGATCATCCGACCCGTTGCACTCCAAACTCCCATCCAACTCCCCATCCCGTGGAAGCGGCAACAAGTTACCATAGCTCCCACTACGCTTACTATTCTTCACTTTTGGGGGTTTATTGGGGGAATAAGTACTACTCTTACTCACAGACGATTGATTACTACTCCCTGATCTTTCCATACAATAATGACTTTGCACATTGCTCTCATCATCATTAACATCTTCCACACCCACGCCACACGATGCCAAATTATCCGAATAGCCCTCCAAATTCTTAACCGAACAACAGTCCCCATCCGATTTCGAGTGGTCAATCACTGATTCCCTATCTTTACTAACACTAGTATCATCAATATCAACATATTCACTACTATTATCAAGGATTTCCAAAGAATTACTACTACCACAGCAAGATGTCTCACCAGGGGGATTATTCAACACACTGACGGAAAGCGAAGGGCGATGCCGCAGGACGGAAGGGTCACGGGCGAGGCCCATCTGGCAGAGCAACCGCACGCGGCGCTCCTCCACCGACGACGGCTGCGACATCCAAACGTCGTAGTTTTGGGTCGGGAAGTTGGGCACCGGGTCATCGGAACTCGAATTCGGATCGTAGTCGTCCTCGGGGTCGGAAGTGTAGGGAGAGCAGGAACAGGAAGTGTTGGCGGAAGAAAGGAGACGATCGAGCGAGTCGTGGAACCGCTCCTCATCGTCTTCTTCTTCTTCTTCTTCTTCTCTGCTCATCGTCTCTCACTCCCCCATCGAACCCGGCTCACAATGCCCGATCCATTTCCGTCCGGGCGGCTACCCGGACCCGGTAATCGGCCCGAATTTGACCCACAACTGTCGCTAATGCGCAATTGAAGTATATACGACTGTAGTGGCGGTTGTGAAACGAACTGATCGGAGAAAATTGGAAGCAGGGGGCGGTTTGACGACGGGAAGTCAGATCCGGCGATGAATTTAGTGAGAGAGATGGAGAGAGAAGGGTGTCGTGGAGCGATGAATTGATTCTTGAGACGTGGTTTTGTCTGGTTGTGCGGGTTTTTGAGGTGTGGATAGAAAAATGAGATATGAATGATAAATAGTGCTGGATTTTCATTTGATGATCTAATTTTGTGTCAATTTCTATTTTATATAAAAGGAGAATGGATATAAATAAATATGAACAAATTAAAATTAGGACGGTATTGATAATGGCGGGTAGATTATACAGAGTGGGTACAAGTCGCCAGATCGATTCACCATTTTTATATTATAATAATAATCAAACATCTGATTATAACTCATTTTAATTTTTAATAGCGTGTCAATGGTAATTTCTATTATTAATTATTTTTTTAAATCAATCTATCTATGATACATTGATAATGGCCTAAATCTGGTACACCCCATGTGTACGTATTCTAAATTTTAGAATTATATAATTTGTTTATACAAAATTGTATAATTATTAACATAAAAAAATATTTACATAATTTAATATAAATAAATTAATTTTTTAATATATTAAATTGCATGATTTTAAAATACACAGTATCCATTAACATTTCTTGCTATTGTTATTGCCACTTCAAATTCAATTTTCTTGCGGCAAACCAAGCAACCCTACTCCCAAAGATATACACGGGTTTATGTGTAACTTGATGCCAAATATTTAAATAAATTTAATATTTTATTATAAAATTATAGGTTAAATATGGTATGAATTCATAGTGCATTTTAAAATCGTGAAATTTGTTATATTAAATAATATAATTTATTTACACTAAATCGTGCAACTATTAATATGAAAAATAATTACAGATTCAATGTAAATAAATTGTATCTTTTAATATAATAAATTATATGATTTTAAAATGTATTATAAGTGCACGGTGCATCTTGATTTGCATGAGACTCACTCAAAGTTATAATGAATTCCAATTGAAATTTGCCTCAATGAAAATTTAACTATTTTAGGCAAAAAAAATATATATAAATTCAAATTCACATAAACTCTTTTTATTGCAAGTACTACTATCGTGCATATAAAATGTTGTTATTATGCATAAGAGTATAACTAGTATGCATGTGAAGTAGTGTTATGTATAATTGTGCCAGTTCACAAGTACAACAACAATGTTAATTATACATAACAATGACGCTCAAGAAATAAAATTTACTTGGGCTCGTACCTACTCATTTTTTATTTTTTTTTATCATTATTTAAAGTCGATAAAGAGAAAATTTTACATAAATAGGTGTTAGCATTAAATGTTTCACTATTCTTTTTTTTTTTTGAAAGATAATGTTTCACTATTCATAAAAAATAAGGTCAAATGATTAAATCTAGTCCATATTTTTATCTCTCTTCAAATTTAGCACATACTTTTAATTAATATTTAAAAATATTATGATTCACCATTTTCGATAAGGTTTATCTGATATTGTCACCGTAATCCACCTGTATTGTTGACATGTAACTATTAAAATTGAAAATATCACCACCTGAGATTAAAAAACGCGGATTAAAAGAACACCTCGGGTCACTATTTTTTAATTTTAAGTGGTGATATTTTTTATTATTTTATTTTAATATTTACACATCAACAAACAAGTTAATCCGACAACCACATTAGACGAACCTTGCCGAAAATGGTGACTCGGGATATTTTTAAATATTAAATGAAAGTATGTGCTATACTTGGAGAGAGAAAAAAGTATGTGCTAAAATTGATGAAAAATAAAAAAATATGTGCTAAATTTGATTATTTGGCCTAAAAATAATGAAGTGTACTAGTTGCACCAAGAATTTAATAAATACTCCCTCCGTCCTAAAGTTATTTATTCTTTTTACTTTCGATGTGAGTCTTAATGTGAGAATTGTCTATTAGTATTTAAAATGATAAATTAATATTTGATTGAAAATATTATAGTTTTTTTTTTGTGGGTAAAAATAATAATATGAGATGCAATTTTGAGATTTTGAAAGGAAATAGTTGAAAAAAAGTGTAATTACTTTATTGTCTTTTATACAAATGGGTAAATAAATTTGGCACGAACCATTTGACAAAAAGGGTAAACAAGTTCGTTACAGAGGTAGCAATATTTTGTAATATAGTTATTTAGCATCACTTTTTTTTTTCTGAAAGCTAGCATCACATTTTTTTAATATATAAATATAGAAGGAGACACACTTGCGTGGGATGATCTCACAGTGAGACGGGATATAAATTAGGCATGGCGTTTTAACACTTTAAAAATATTGGGTGTTAATTTGGACTAATTTACACCCCATCTCATTCATAAAATCGTTTCATATTAGTATTCGTCATATAGGAAACATAAATGTCAAGTTATTTTTTTACCCAGTTGAACCAAATAAGGGCATCCAGTCATCCACCTATCAAAAACTCATTAATATTATCATCCTTGAATTTGATTTTTCATTTTTATCTTTCAAAAAAAAAAATCTCATTATCATCCCTAATTATGACACATCCCCATCCGTGCACATGCCTCTTCAATGCATAACGCGAATGTCAATCAGCCTCTGGGAAATTTGCCGTTAAATCTGTAATTGATTTTTTTAAAAAAATCTGTGATTTGTCTTACCTCTTTGTATTCGATTAATGAAATTCATTTTTTCTTTTTAATAAAAAAAAAACCACATAATACATCAAAAGGTATCTAGACTATTAATTTTTTTTTGAAAGACTTTTTTATTATTTTTTTATATTATAAAAATCCTTTAAACAGGGTCATTAATGCATACCATCATAAAGAATAAATTAAAGAATAAAATTGAAATATGATTTTATTTCTCCTAAATTAATATAAAATAATAGTTATATTGGGTCAAAATTTCTGTAAAAATAGACAAATAAATATCTTCTTAATTAATGAATTTAAATACTTCCCATGGAAGTGGAACCGTACTCTCAAAATAAAAATGGTGGGTCTTTTGTACATCCAAGTGCACCGACAATGCACCGTGCACTCATGCAACTAAATGATCCATTAAAAAAAATAATTGACACATTAAATACATTAGACATATTCTGTAAATATATGTGTAGGGTTGAGGCGAATGCACTAATTGCACATTAGACTTTGTCAAATAAAAAATATCTTCTTACATTTTTCATAGTGTAAAAAATATATTCTTCCATGTAAAGCTTACTATGCCCAAAAAAAAATCTATTTAAATAAGATCTGTATAGAACATGTGTACTGCGTAATGTATACTTAACTAGTTAAATGGCCAATGATTAGAGGATTTGCAATTATTATTTTTTAATAATTCGGTATTCGATTCAAGAATCGACTAATATGTGAGATTATAACCCGTCGTCCATTAGGGGGCACTTCAAACCGGACTAACTCATCTCAATAAATGATCGCACTTTAAAAATTTCTATAAAAATTTCAAGACCTAAAGAAGTGCATATTTCTAAGTTCAAATTTTACACCATTAGGTCAACCCTTAGTGCTTAGAGCATTTGCAATTGGTAAATAACCTCATCGAATGAACATGTAGAGAAATCATCGTGAGTATTTCACGATTATGTAAATTAAAATTAGATGCTAAGATTAATTTCGTGTATGGATTTTAAAACTTAAAAATATCTATACTCATTTTTCTTGGAAAAAGAATATCTTTACTTAAACCATATATACCGAATAATTTTAAATTGTATTGTCTCCATTTCACTATAAATTTTTTACTTTTATTTTTATATGTCCCATAAAAAGTTTCTACTTTTTATAAATGGTAAAAATAATTTCACTATTTATAACTTTTATTCTCATTTTTTTACACAATATTACAAAAATATCACTCATTATTGTACACATTAAATTTTCCCCTTTCAATTTTCTAAAGTACATTTTATTTTTTAACAAAAATACCCATAATTTATTATTTTACCAATATTCTTTAATCAAAAAGCTCAAAAGAAGTGAAAAACTTATACAGTGACAGAGACATTAGAATTTAAAAATATATAATATGTAGTACTCAAATTAGAATTACCATAATATGAAGTGAAAAACTTATACAGAGACATTAGAATTAGAATTTATTATTTTTAATCTTTACTCAAATTTAAAAAGTATTTTTAAAAAAAAATTGAATCATATCAACTTAAAAAAAACACTTAAACCCTATTCAATTGAGTTTAAAAACAAGCCCCTAAATAATTTGAAAGAATTTATTTGAAATTTTGAATTGACAGGTGTTAAAAAAGGGATTGTTAAGAGTCATGCCCCGACGGTTTTTGGTCTGCTCCGACGTTCCTAGGGGCTAGGTTGGTCCTATTATTAAATATGGATCTTTTTTAAGTACAATATTTTCTTCCAACTTTTGACCTCACAGTTGATGTTGATGTGAAAAGTAACTAATAACTGGATTTAATTCAAACATGGAATTTTTATACACAAAAAGAAAAATCTTAACCTGATTCTATTATATAATTAATAAATCAATGTATTTATTTTCTAATCAATCTAATCTAATAAAACCATGTCAGCAATTCCACCTATTTTTGTTTCAACATTTCATCTCTTAATCATTCTCATTGATCAGTTAAAATAAAATATTATTCTAACTTAAAATCATTTGAAATGAAGTATTTGATTATAAGTATATATGATTTCTATTTCTTAACATAAAATTTATGAATTTGCTAGCAAGACAATTTATTTGTTATATATCAAAATCATTCTCGTTCTAAAATTATGTCAATATATTTATGTATAGTTATGCACTTTTCCCGATATTTAAAAAGGGAATTCAAATAGATGGGTGAAGTTTATTTCAAATAAAAATTCAAGCTAAAACATTTCAACGTATTTTTTGCAAATTTATAATGAAATCAACTTATCAATCTGATTTTCTTTTTTTGTCAGGCAAAATAGATTTTTATTCCAAACTTTTTAGGTATAAGAAATACCCAAAGATTTATATATACACACACGAGCAATACATTACAAGAAATTATAAGTAATCTAAAATTGATGTAGGATTATCTAACCATACTATCAATGAAGCATTACAAGAAATTAACTTTTTGGTCACGTACCAACTCCAAACTCTCTCTTTCATTTCCTCTAGAATTATATCCACATTGATTTCACCCCCTTCAAAGATCATTTTATTTCTCGATTTTCATATTATCCAGACAACACATTCTCAAATGCTTATAGTGGTTTTCATACCTTTTTTCCCATTGAGGATTCCAGCATGCATCTGAAAGTGTTTCAAAATCTGAGATTTCATAGCAAAAGAGATATCAAGCCAAGAGAAGCACCCCCTCCACACAGTTGTTGCCACAGTACAATGTAGAAAGAGGTGATCTGCTGACTCGCCAGCCTCTCCACAGATCGAGCACTTGGCGTCGTTTGTTGGAAGAAAGAGGTGTCTGTTGGGAAATTTGTAGTTTCGATGGAAGTTCCAAAACAGATAATGTAATAGGACCAGTCAGACCTGCTAGCTGACTGATGATGTAGATAGCCGATAAGATGACCAACTGAAGTGTATAGACAGCTGAAGTAACAGAAAGGTCACATATTGAGGGGGAACTCAATATGTATAGGTTAAGTCTTGAAGATCAGAAGATCAGCTAACTTGAAGATCAGATATGCAGAAGATCTGATGATTGAAGCAGATAAGTTGAGGATTAGATGAGCAGAAGAGTTCAAGACAGAAGACCCTTTCAGAAGACCTACATCAGATAACAGCAAGAAAAGGTCAATAAGTTGTGCTAAGACAACTTACGAACAGATGACCTAAATAAGGAAGACAAATCAGTGTTCTAACTGATCTGTGTCAGCTCCATCAGGTGACTACTTCAATGTTACCTAGTACGAGTCAAGTGTTAAGACAAGAAGAATGTCAACCTTGTTGCTTATTCAAGTGCTGCGAATCGTACTTGATAACCAATGAGGAGTCGACAACACACGTACGGAGTTCTGACAGTCTGCAGAATGGAGGTTCAGTGTCAACGGCTAGAAAAGGACAAGCTTGCATGCTTTCGGCCATGCCGTCCCTGGAGCACATCAAATCCGTCTGCAGACCTACCTAAAATAAACCGAAATTTGAATTGTTCTCCAACGGCTAGTTCGATTTCGTGCCTATAAATAAGGGATCAAACCTTCATAATAAGGTTACGAAAATTATCATCAAGCTCAAGCTCAAGCAATTTCCGCGCAAAGAACACCAAATCGAAGATTATTTCTTAAGTGTTCATCCCTTAGTTCTTAGCAAGAATACTTATCTTTAGCTTTAGGCTACTTAGAAGATAGGATAGTATTTCAGTTGGAACAAAATAAATCTTATACCCAAACACTGTTAGGTTAAGTTTGTTATAGCATGATTTCTATCTAGGGTTTCTAGATTAGATTTCTGGGATTGGTTGAGTGAGAACTCGTTAAATATCTGTTGGTTGTATTGTGTTGGACTAACACGTTAAACTAAGTCTAGTTGGTTAAGTTGGTGCCCCTGCTGATAGGGAAGAGTGGACGTAGGACAAGTTGTCCAAACCACTATAAATCTGTGTGCCTTTAATCTGCTTTATACATACTTGCACACTACTCTTGTTATTTGCATGCATATTTTGTACCAGGATTAGACTAGCATCAAGCTACTGATCTGATCAGCTTAACACTTTAGTCATCTGATTCAAACCAAATTGGTCAGAATCTTTAGTTGAGTAAAACTGGTTTTCACACGGGTTAACTAATCTTCCGCACCATCAGTTAAACTGATAGACACCAAACTGATCTGCCTGTCAGATCAGTAAGTCGGATATCAGTCCAAACTGATCCACTTTGCACTTTGATCAGATAAACGTGCAAATCACATCTGATCCACGAAAAGTTTTTGAACTCTATTCATCCCTCCCCTCTAGACTTCAACCCTCACTGAAACCCGTTCGGGACCTATAAGTGGTATCAGAGCAGTGGTTCTTCCGACCACTGGCTTTGAATATCATTGGTTCTTGAGGAAGAACCTTTGTGGTCACTTGAACTGATCTTTGAAAACCGTTTTTCAAAACTCATATTCTTCCAAAATCACCACAAGCATGGATAACACTTCAGGTATGCATCATAATCTACCCATGTTTTATGTTGATGAGTATGCAGATTGGTCCATAGACATGAGAGATCATCTGGGAGTGATCAGTAACAAAATGGATGAGATTCTTGAGATAGGACCGATTATCATCTATCACTTTAACCCAGCTGAAGCAGGACGAGATCCTACTCAACCAGTTGGAGCAAGAATCAGAAAGAGTCCCTCTCTGATGGATGCAAATGAGAGGAAATTGTCTAATCTGGATACTGTTGCTAGACACCTCATCATGAAAACTATGGATGCTACTTCAAGAGAGAAAGTGAAGTACCTGAAGACAGCTAAGGAAGTCTGGGATACGCTTGCTGAAATCTGCATAGGAAATGGACAGATCAAAGACATCAGACTGCAAGCTGAGCTAGTTGTATTTGAAAAACTTAAGATGTTGTCGAATGAAACAGTTGATCAATTTGATGGAAGGATCACACGAGGAGTCAACCGACTTCGTGATCTTGGACGAGTAATGTCAAACAAGGATATCAACTACAAGATTCTCAGATCGTTGACTAAGAAATGGGATACCAAGGTGACCGTGATTAAGGACTGTCAAGATATTGCTACCATGAAGCCAAATGATCTAATCTTCAGTTTGAAAGCCCATGAGTTCGACCTGATAGAGAGAGGACAAGGATCAGATGATGTCCCTGCTGAAGCTGCTGCAAACTCAGCTAAATCTGTTGCATTCCAGGCAACTAGCAGCAGTTCACGAATTGTGGAACCAGTTGGAACATCATCAGCCAGACCGAACAGATTGCACTCCTAACAAGGAAACTTGAACGAACAAATGTTCAGATGGGCAAGTACAGAAAGTTCTATGATGACTATCGACGAAGTAGAGGAAGATATCGAAGATCTTCTGACAGATCACAAGAGAGATATCGTTCTTCAGATGATAGGGACAACAAAAGAGATGATCGGAGAGAGGATCGCAGAGAGAGCAGACGAGATGAAAGATCAGATAAAAGAGGATCTGATTACAAACAGAATGGAAAGTCTCCTGACAGATCATACCAAAGAAATGATTCACCGAACAGAGGAAATTCTGGAGATTCAAGAGTATGCTACAACTGTCAGAAACCAGGTCACTACAGTGCTGATTTCCCCGATCTGACTCCCAAAGAAAGAGAAGAGAAACAAAATGGAAGAGAACAAAGGTACCGAGACAGAAAAGCCATGGTTGCAGATACATCTGGAATTTATGATTCTTATCTGCCATCAGATGACTCTGGATATTCATATGTTGAAGATTTCTGTCTGATTACCACAACTGACGATGTCGATGATTTGAACTTCTCATCTGATGACGACATTTGTCTGATGGCCAGAGAAACTGACCAGTCTGAGGTAATCTCTAAACCTTATGTGGTTTCCTGTTCTACACCTGTTGTGCTTAGCACATCTGCTGGAGAGATTAGCCTGTAGGTCTACAATGACCAATTACTTGATGATCTCTCTAATGCAATAGATACTTATACACGAGTGGAAGTTGAGAATGATAACCTTAGGGCTAAAAATATTCGGCTTGTTAAGGATATTGAAGTTAGTAAAGCAGCTGAACTAAGATCAGCTGAAACTGTTCATAAGGTGACTAAAGAACTGGAGGTTCTGAAAGTCAGTACTACTAATCAGGAAAAGCTGATTAAGGAACAGTTGGCTTCTAATGAAAGACAATCTGGAGAACTCAAAGTCCTTCAGGCTAAGTTTGATGAACTCTTCCGACTGCATGAGAATCTGAAAATATCGAGGAGGACAATTTGGCGAAGAAAATAGAGGTTTTCACGAAATCTTCTAAGATTGTTCAAGATCTGAACAACTATTTTCGTACGCCAATTGACAAGAAGGGAATTGGGTATGAGAACCCTTCTGGATCCTCAAAAGCCCCATCTGGGTCACATCAGAAAAGTGTAACCAAACGAGTTCCTGATCAAGATACACGAAAAGCCAAATCAGACGATAAGGAAAAGGATCACCGACCAGCAAGGCAAGTTATTTGGATCGGAAAGGGAATGTAAATTGACCCCAACCGATCGGACACCTACCGAGGAATCAACGGAAGAATCTTGTTCTTACGAAGAGACCCTCACCAAATCGGCAGAGTAGGCCTCGACCGGACCATCTCGTAAGGGACGATGTCAACCAAGTCAACTCAATCAAAAGTCACCGATAAGCAAGCTAATGGTAAACTGCTAAGACCATCTATGCAAAAAAAAGATATGAATCTTTTAATGGTAGCAGTCGTACCTACCCTTACAATCAGAAACCTAGGTCGCCGCAGACTTTTGAGCCCCATGGATTAAAAAGAAGACAAGTTTCAATGAAAAATCCCAAGTCTTCTGATTTATCCAAGGCTCACACTAATAATCATACTGATCAGATTGCATATGAAGAAACGTATGATTATGTAGATGTTTATGGGAGACAAATCAAGCCTTATGTGTTCAACAAAGGTGCGGTTGTGTGGATCCGAAAAGGTACTTCTAACCCCGGGGACCCAATTCTCTTTGGGGTACCTAAAATCGATTTGCTTTCTTGCAGTTCGAGTGGGGATGGCTAATAAAGGAGGTGTACAAGCAACTATCGGTACCATAGATAGTGGATGTTCAAGGCACATGACTGGAAGTCACATCTCCTCCAAGAACTACATTGAGAAACCAGGCCCACGAGTTCTCTTTGGAGACGACAACTTTGGTTTCACCAGAGGAGTTGGAACTTTAGTGAACGATGATGTACAGGTTACAGGTGTTTCATACGTTGATGGCTTAAGGCACAACCTATTATCTGTATCACAGTTCTGCGACAACGGATTTAGTGTTGAGTTCTCATCAGATCAATGCACAATCAGAAATCGAGCGACTCAACATATTTTGCTAACTGGCTCCAGAAAAGGAACAATTTATACAGCAGATTGGGACAATTGTCCAAGAAATGCATGCTTGATTGTTAAGAGTTCAAAAAACTCCAGTTGGCTCTGGCACAAGAGAATGAGCCATCTGAACTTCAAAACTCTTAACAAGATAGCAAAAATGTCCTTGGTTGAAGGTCTCCCGAATGAAGTATGCTCTAAGGATCATACATGTGCCGCATGTCAGAAGGGAAAACAAGTAAAAACTTCATTCAAAGGGATACCTTCTCCTCCATCCATCAGAGTATTACAACTGCTCCATATGGGTCTATTTGGACCAGTTACGCCTCTTAGTTTCAGTGGACGCAAATACACTCTAGTGGTCGTGGATGATTACTCCAAGTTCACCTGGGTTGTATTCTTGTATAAGGAGAGTGAAACTACAACAAAGTTACCTGAACTTCTCAAGAAGATTCAGAATGAGAAGGGTCTCAGCATAGTGAAAACCAGATCAGATAAAGGTACGAAATTCTTGAACCAGTTTATATCTGACTTTTGCTCTGAGTTTGGTATACAACATGAGACATCAGCCGCAAGAACACCACAATAGAATGGTGTAGCAGAAAGAAGAAACATAACACTTAAAGAAGCTGCACGCACCATGTTAGCTGAGCATGCAACTCAAAGTCGTTTCTGGGCAGAAGCTATCAATACAGCATGTCACATGCAGAACATATGTTCTTTGACTAAGATTCACTTTAAGACATCTTATGAACTGTGGAAGGGCAGAAAACCTCGTGTTTCTTACTTCCATGTTTTTGGGTGCAAGTGTTTCATACACAACAATGGGAAGAGTCAGTTAAGAACATTCGATGCCAAGTCAGATGAGGGTATATTCTTAGGATATTCTCAACTAGCAAAGCATTTAGGGTTTTCAACAAACGAACTCTAGTTGTGGAAGAAACACCTCATGTGGTCTTTGATGAGTCAACATCTGATCAAGAGAAATCTGCAGCAGAACAAGAAGTACCAGACAAACCAGATTCACTGAAAATGGATCAATTGAGGCTCAAAGGAAAGGATCCTAAATACGTTACTGTATATGTTCCTAACTTTGATCTTGACGATTCACCAGGTCAGTCAGACCCTAAGGTAAGTACAACTGTCAATGAAGAAGCTGTTACAGCTAAGACAGTAACAACTGAACCATCTGGTTCAAGGGGAACACCTGATGTTCCGGCGGACAGACTTCAGCACATGATGAGTCCAACATCAGCTGAAACATGTCCATGCCAAGTGGATCCTACTCAAGTACCTCTCACAGTCTCTAGTGATGAATCTTTATCAGAAGAGGATGATGTTCTCCAAACAGATGACAATCAGGACAGAAGGACCTGGATAACCAGTCATTCAACTGATCTGATCATCGAAGACCCATCTGATAGAGTCAGAACTAGACATCAGATTGGTGAAAGTGCAATGTATTGTTGTTATTTGTCTTTGAAGGAACCACTCACTGTTGAAGAAGCTCTATCTGATGCAAGCTGAATTTTGGCTATGCAAGAAGAATTAGAACAGTTTGAGAGGAATCAAGTTTGGGAACTTGTAGACAGACCAACTCACCAAGATGTGATTGGAACTAAGTGGGTATTCAAGAACAAGAAGGATGAGCACAATGTAATAACCAGAAATAAGGCAAGACTTGTTGCTAAGGGATATTCACAATCAGAAGGGATTGATTATGATGAAACCTTTGCACCAGTCGCTCGTCTAGAAGCCATTCGACTGTTTCTGGCCTATGCAGCTCATATAGGATTTATTGTGTATCAGATGGACGTAAAGAGTGCATTCTTAAACGGGGTACTAGCTGAGGAAGTTTATGTTGAACAACCTCCTGGCTTTGAAATGAGCAACCAAGTGTATCGTTTAAGAAAAGCTCTTTATGGAGAAACAGGCTCCTACAACTTGGTATGATACACTGTCCCAGTTCTTGATAGAGAATGGATTCACCAAGGGCTTGATTGATCGGACCTTGTTCAGAATAGAAGATTGAGAAGACATTCTCTTGGTTCAGATCTATGTGGACGACATTATATTTGGTTCTCCCAATCAGAAGCTATGTGAGAAATTCAGTAAGCTGATGCAAGGAAAATTTGAGATGTCCATGATGGGTCAGATGAACTACTTTCTAGGTCTTCAAGTCAAGCAAGCTCACACTGGGATATTCATCTGCCATGCAAAATACACAAGGAATTTGTTGGCTAAGTATGGAGTTCAAAATTGCAAGGAAGCCAGAATTCCAATGTTGACTGCATTTAAGATGGACACATGTGAATGTGGTAAGAAGACTAATCAGAAAGAGTATAGGGCTTTGATTGGATCATTATTATACCTCACTGCAATCAGACCAGATATAACTTTTGCAATAGGTGTATGTGCCAGATTTCAAGTTAATCCCAAACAAAGCCACCTGGAAGCAGCTAAGCGGATTCTTAAGTATCTGAAGGGTACTGTAAACTTAGGCTTATGGTATCCAGCAGATGATAATCTAGAGCTTAGTGGGTACTCTGATTCTGATTATGGAGGATGTAGGATAGATAGGAAATCTACATCAGGTACTTGTCAGTTTCTAGGAAGCAAGCTGGTCTCGTGGTTTTCTAAGAAGCAGACATCTGTTGCCACATCTACTACTGAAGCATAATATATGGTTGTTGGTAGCTGTTGCTCCCAACTGCTCTGGCTTTGTCAGCAGTTGAGGGATTACAACATAAATGCTACCAATGTGCCTATCTTCTGTGACAGTAATAGTGCGATTGTTATCACTCAGAATCCAGTTCTGCACACGAGGTGCAAACATGTGGACATCAGACACCACTTTATCCGAGACCATGCAGAAAAAGGGAACATCAGAATGGAAAAGATCCATACTGATAAGCAAAGAGCTGATATCTTAACCAAGCCCCTAGCTGAAGTCAGATTCAGAGAATTATGTAATGAGCTAGGACTATTGGATTTAGGAGATGAGGCACCAGAGTATTTTGGTGGTCTGATCTCAAATACCAGTTGGTTAAGAAATTGATAGAAGGACAAAGGTCAGTGGAAGAAGGAGCTTCATCTGATCAGAAAGGATCAGTTGGGTACTGATCAGCTACAAGGAACAGTTGAAGAAGGAACTTCAACTGATAAGGTTGGTGCAAAAAGAGGGTCTATCTTATGATTGAATATTTTGGGTAATTGTTCTTGCTGGTATTGATATATATAAAAACATTTACTCACAAATATTATTTTTGATGTAGAAATGGCAGGGTAAAAAGATGTGTAATTTCCTATCAATGAAGAAGGACATCGTCGATGAAAAATACGTCATATTCAACACGACGACAGATGCTGAATCAAGGGAAATATTGGATTGTCTCCGTGCCATTGGGCTTGAACAATTCTGCTATAGACATCTAGATATTGTACATACGTATGAAGCACTTGAGTTTCTGTACAATCTAGAGATGGATGGTGAAGGACGGTTGACATCTTTCGTGGGCGGTTTTGACATCCTCATTACTGATGACGATCTTTTCCGAATCTTCGGACTATGAACGGGAACCGTTGATCCGACCTCATTCACAACAGGGTTGACGATAAAACCTATCTGAAGGATGTCCTGTTAAGACCGACCAACATAGAGCAAGTCTTCAATGCCAAAGTTCCACATCTCAGACGGAAATATCGCCTTCTGTTTGAGATAATGTCCAAGGTGATTCTGTGTATTACGTGTTGGGGAATGAGTTGCACAGATCTATTCGGGGTGAATATTTAAATACAAATTTAATTCATTAATTATTACTAGCATGAATTAATCCTATATTAATTCAAATAATAATTGCAACAACATATCATGCATATAAAAAGCCACATAAAACCTACGCATGCGGAATCTACGGGTTTACGTGAACGTACCTCTCGGGATGGCAGTGGCTTTGGTCGGACGGACTAACCAAAAGGACTTCCCATATATTCCCTTAGCCCTTGCTCGACAATCAGGTGGAAGGATACTCGCGAACAATTAACAAAAGGAAAAAATAAACTTTGTTGCACCACTTTTGTGGATTTGCTAATATTTCCAGCACATGGAATTGTACTTGGGAATGAACTAATCATCCCCTATTTATAGGAGGGAGGGTGGTCGAAATTTTAGTGATATTTCAATGTGGGAAAAGACTTTTCTTGGTCACCAAGAAATCTTGAATATATCCCTTATATTCTTTTTCCCATAATTAAAATATTCCACAAAAATCCCACCTCCTCTATTATGGTGTTATTTTCGAAAAATACAGTGTGCAAGAATCCAAGATTTGGATCTTCTTGAATTTATGAGATATTCTTGTATTTCAAGAAATACATATCTTCTATAATATCTTTTCAAGAAAATCAAGAAAATCTTTCTTGCCCTCTATTTTCAAAAATTTTGAAATATCACTATGAATAACCAAGTGGGAGATTTCTTGAATTTAATGAGATAATCTTGTATTCCAAGAATACATATCTTCACTCCATAACAAAATTCAAAGAAAATCTTTCTCCTCTTTTTATCCATAATTTTCAAAAAAATTTAGGAAATATAAGCAACAATATTTATTTTATTTTAATCACATTTTCAGTTATTGGACTATATGTTGGGCTACTCAGAGGGCCTTTAGGAGAATTAAGTTTGGACCTTCTAATGGATCTTGAATATCTAATATTGAGCCACAATATAAGTCAAGCCCATAAATATTAATTAATCCCACTACATAATTAATATTGCATCATCCATCTTAACCCATATTACAGTCAATATGGCTCCCAGTCATTATTTCCCGTGTTTAAGATTATCTAGCCCATTAATTAATTCAAGCCCTTTGAAATAGCTTTCCGTTAATTAATATATTTTGTCCTTGGTCGAGGAAACGGTTCAACATTATTATCCATACTTAGGAAACTAATTCCACTTGCAATATTTGGTATGATAAAACTTATGAACCTCCCAAGGGGCAAATCAAGCAAGCGTGCATTTTTGCACACGATTCTTCAGTATTAAATCTTAGCAATCACATGTGACCAATAATATTGCCCAAGATAAAAAGTATTGAATCTCTCTGATTCGCTACCCATGATAAGTCAAAGCAATAGTTACCAATCCTACTTGATCCTATTTAAGGGACGAAGGTTAAGAAACAACGAACCACTGAGGTCTAATTCTTCCTTGTTCGGTTCAAGAATTTATCCTCATGTAGGTCCTATTCAAAGGCATCGATCATGCACTAGTGTAATCTCTTGGTCAAGACAAACCAATCGAGCCTTACACCTCAACCTTTCGCGATGGTTGTTCATTTCCATCTAGGTCGTGAATGGCGTATTTTTTTTTAGTTACAAAGGACCGTTAATTTAATCTTCGTGATGCGGTATCACTAAATTAACTCTGATGTAACACGCATTTAATTATTGAGCGAGTTATGCAATAAATATATATAACATTCAATCATATTTAAAGCATCGATGATAAATAATTTATTTGATAAATAAGTCTCGAAAATTGGGCCGATTATACAAAGTAAAAGCATACTTTTCAAATTATAATCCCAACAATCTCCCACTTATACTCAAAAGCGCTTTTTTAAGTATACTACAACACGTCTCGTAGTCCGTGACATCTAATGTCACCTACACGAACCTAATAATTTCTCCCACTTATACTCAAAGTAGATTGACAAAGGTCTTGACACCCATTCCACTCACATGTCTCTCGAATGTATTCAGAGGCGAGACGCTTTGTGAATGGATCGCTAGAAACGTCCTCTCGCTATATCTTTGCCACATCTATATCTCCTCTCTTAACGATTTTCATTATAAGATGTCTTTCCTTTAATGTGTTTGTTTGACTCGTGGACTCTTGGTTCTCTTGAATTTGCAACTGCCCCTAGCAGATATTGCTAGACAAATTCAGAACACCATCCAAGTCCACTAAGAAGATCTAGAGCCCAATCGGTTCTTTCACCGCGCTCACAAGCGTTACTACTTACCGTAGTCCCATGGTTGAGTCGGTGATGCATTTCTGCTTCACACTCGTCCATTTGATGGCTACACTTCCCAAATGGAAACACACTAACTGAGGCAGATAATTTCTGGAATCTAAATTTGATTGGAAATCCGAGTCCGTGTAGTCGATGGGGATTGGAGTATCTGACTGATAAATCAACATTCTATCCCGAGTTCTTTTCAGACACTTCAGAATGTTTTTAATTGTCGTCCAATGCGCTTTCCCTGGGTTACTTTGATATCTTGCTATCATGCCTACGACAAAGCAGATATCCGGTCTCGTACACAGCATTGCATACATAAGGTTTTTGACAGCCGAAGCGCAAGGAAAACCTTTCATGTCATCTATCTCCTTTTGCGTCTTAGGGGACATTTTCTTGGATAGATGGATTCCAAATCTGAAAGGTACGAATCCTTTCTTGGAATCTTGCATGCTGAATCGTTTTAAAACCAGTATCAATGTATGAATACTTGCGATAACCCGATCATCCTTTTCTTGCGATCTCGAGTAATCTTGATCCCAAGGATGTGTCCGGTTTCCTTAAGTCTTTCATATCAAACTGTTTTGAAACGTCATGCCCTTACGTCTGACCACACCTTCACATCGTTCCCGATGATAACAATGTTATCTACGTATAGCACTAAGAATACCAATGCAGTTCCGACACGCTTTTATACACACAACTTTCAAAACCGTTTTGATCAAACCCATAAGACTTTATTACATGATCAAAACTTTGGTTCCAAGCTCTGGATGCCTGTTTGATTCCGTAAATGGACTTCTTGAGCTTACAAACAAGATGTTCTTGGCCTGTTTCAATGAAACCTTGGGGTTGTTGCATATAGATCTCTTCATCAAGACTCTCGTTAAGGAAAACTGTCTTGACATCCATTTGCTAGATTTCAACGTCGAAATGCACAACAATCGATAAGAGAATACGGATGGACTTAAGCATGGCTACGGGCGAAAAAGTTTCCTCATAATCGATCCCTTTCTTTCTGAGTATAACCTTTCGCCATTAGTCTTGCTTTAAAAGGTTTCAACCTTCCGTCCGATCCTCTTTTCCTCTTATATACCCACCTCCCTCCTAATGGGTTTGACCCCATTAAGTGGTTCGACTAGCTCCCACACTCTATTATGAAACATAGAACCCACTTCGGCTTTTCATTGTTGTTTTGCCAAGCTGCGATCCTTATCTTGGAGTGCCTCGTCATATGTCCATGGGTGCGATTAAAGGGAATCAAGTCCGAGGACTCTCCTATTCCCAAGAATCTCTCGGCCGTCTAACAACCCTCCCACTATAACGAGGCTCCGGTTGTGAAAACATATCGTTTGGTATATCATCTAGTACAATCGGCCTTTGAGGTTCGCCCTCTAAGCTCATTTAAGGTAATCTCATACGGGTTTTCTTTGGTTCTATAGTTTTCTTCCAAAATCTAAAGTGGGTGCGGATGTCCACCTTTTGATCTTCGGAACTATAGAACATTCACCCTTTTGTTCCCTCGGGGTATCCTACAAAACAGCCTTAATTACGATCGAGGATCGATTTCGGTTTTCCTTGTCCAACACGAGGCGGACACCCCAAAGTTCTTATGTGTCTCATACTAGACTTGCGCCCGGTTCACAATTCTTTGGGGTTCTGGGAACTGATTTGGATAGTACCAAGTTTAGAATGTAAGTCGCTGTTTTCCAAGGCATGACCCCAGAACGACTCGGGAAGATCCGTATAACTCATCATTGATCTAACCATTTCCAAAAGAATTATGTTGCTTCGCTCTGCAATCCCCGTTTTGTTGAGGGGTTCCGGGTGCGGTGAGCTGGGATACAATCCCTTCATCAGATAAGTAGTTCAAAAACTCATCGCTGAGGTATTCGCCTCCACGATCAGATCGTAGAGACTTGATACGTTTTTCCACATGATTCTCTGCTTGAGCCTTAAATTCTTAGAATTTCTCAAAGGTCTCAGATTCATGCTTCATAAGGAAAATGTACCTTGAGTAATCATCAATAAAATTACTCATAACCTCCTCTTGCTTTGGTTGACATTGAACTACGCACATCTGTGTAAACGATTTCTAACACTTCTTTGACCCTATTCCCCTTGGCTCCAAATGCCCTTTCGGTCATATTACTCTCCAAACATGATTCGCAGGTTGGAATCGGTTCAACTTGGAGAAAACCCTAGTGAACCGTCTCTCACCAACCTTTGGATCCTCTTTGGATTTATATGACCCTAATCTTAGATGTCAAAGAAGTGTCTCGTTCACGTCTGATGAACGTTTTCTTTTCTCGGAAACAGTTGATGTGTTATAGGATACATTTCGTGAATGGTGTGCACAATTAATTGTATAGAGATCATTCAAAAACGTTCCATGACAGATAAATTTATCAAAAAAATGGTAACAACTTTTATTAAAAAAAGTAACCAATATATCCATCATAAAAGTTTAGAAACTGAAAATGAATTCTTTCTAAAAAATCTGGAACGTAAAGAATATCTCAAAAATTAAAGCACTGTCTTCATAAGACAGGTGCACTTCTCCCACTGCTTCAGCTGCCACTCTCGTAGCATCGCCCAGTGTGATGAGGACCTCACTCCCACTAAGTTGCCGGGTCCGCTTGAACCCCTGTAATGTGAAACAAACATGATTAGTGGATCCCGTATCCACCACCCACAAAATGGGAGGCATACGCCGCTAAACAAGTTTCAACAACTAGTGCGTGAGAATTACCTTTCTTTCCATCCCTCTTAGGTGGAACAGTCGACCTCTAATGTCCTTTCTCACCGCAGCTTGATGCACTTCCCTTACCGGCTTGTTCACTCCACCACCCTTTCTTCACCTTCTTTGCCATTGGCAACACTTGAGTTCACTTGCTTGTGGCCTTTGTTCCTTTTCTTGTTCTTACCACCCCTTGGTCTAGAAGAAGAAGAAGGTCCGATTTGCCACCAAGGCTTGGCTTTTCTCGCTTTAATATCGCCTCTGCCGAGACTAAAGCTTGCTTGATCGGGGCATCGAGAACTTCTGATTATTCATCTGGTAGTTCAATCTGAATTGTTCAAAGCTTTTCGGCAGAGAATGGAGCACGAAATCGATTTGGGTCTCGATATCGTATTCATCGCCAAGTACCTCAAGTTTATTAAGGTGAGCCATCATCTGGAGAACGTGCTCCCTTACGGGCGTTCCCTCCACCATTTTCATAGAGAACAAGTCCTCATGGTGATCGGACGAGCCTGGCGGTGCTCGATGTTGAAACATCGCTTTAAGACTAGTCATGATTTCCTCGTGGCCGGTCTCAACGTTTGGGTGTTGGTGTTGCAACACATCTGACATAGAAGCCAAGATGGTACACTTAGCCATTTCGTTAGACCGCTCCCAGTCAACATACTCTTTCTTAACAGTTTTAGTGGACTCATCTGATGGTTTATCCGGTTTAGGTGTGGTCAGAACCCAATTATGGCTTTGTGCAGTGAGGACAATAGTGAGTTTTCGATTCCAATCAACAAAATTTTCTCCAGTGAGCAAATTATCTTTCAAATTATATTGAGCAATTGGATTAAAAGGTTGCGACATGATGAATGAAATAAATAATAATATGCATAAGCACAAATGTATCTCAAGGTTCGATCACATGCATCATATTAAAATCTCAAAAAAAAATATGAACATGCATCACCTAACATCTCAAAAACAGGTTTAAATAAGCCACGTTGGGTGGGTCATTATTTAAACACATTCAAGAAAGTTACAAACAAGAACAATTACAAACCTTTAATATCCAGATTAATAGTTGGCTCCCACTTGACCAATATAAAATTCGACGGGGACTTGGGAAGTATATGCATATCAATTTTATACCTAAGTAATAACCATGATTAAATCTGGGATTACTATTTCGCTTTGATCGAGCCTCGTTGGGAGGGTCATCGCCGCCACTAGTAATAACCCACAATCATCCGTTTGGAATTCATTCATGTGAAATCTATCTTTTGGCCCGTTCCGGTTGGGGAATTTCTCCAAAAGAATTCACAAATAAATAAATCATGGAGGTCAAAATTAATTCAATTTTATTATCCGGAATAAAATTGTCAATTAATTATTTAAACATACTTAGTAATTTTGAAGTTGAGATTTTTCAATTTGGCAACCCTCATGCAAACACATTTAAACAAATTAAATAAAGCATAAGATAGCACAAATAAATCAAGCAAAATAGAAAAATAAACATATTGGGCACAAATTATCCAATTGTCATGGTTTGATTTTTTTTCTTGGCTTGATCTTGAAGGAACACGCCTCGAATTTCTCCCACTCGTTCGTCTCGAAAAATACTTTGTCTCGAACCGCCATGCCAAGGATATTTCATAGCCGGGATGATGCGCAAGATCCGCCGGCCCATAACTGGGGATGACTAGGTAGCCTAAGACCGCCCGGCGTGCCGTGCCGCCGGCTCGCCTCGGCGAATATCGGCGATTCTCGGTAGGGCGCGTCTGCAAGATCCGCCATGCCTCCCTTCGCCCGCGTCCTCGGCGGCGCCGCGTCTTTCTTGTAGCGCCAGCAGATCCATCCTACCGTTCGCTCGGCTGGGCGCGCGCGCCCGTCTTGGCGTGGCCTTATCTCGCGTGAGCTCGACGCCCGACCTCGCCTGCGCGACAAGCGATGCCGGCAAATACATACCGCCTTTCGCTCGGGTTTTGGATTTCGTCCTTTAATTAACCCGTCTCTTCGTTTCACGATCCGGTTACAATTTATTTACAAAAAAAATAAATAAACCTAGATCTAGACTAGTCTATTACATTGATCAAATCAAACAAATCCTAGTCTACTCATGGATTTTCTCACTTCAAAAAAACAAATCCGAAGCGAATGAATTAAAAAACCACAGTTTATATGCATGCATAAATAAAACATTAAAATCCATGACAATTGGATACCGCAAAATAGATCTACTTGATTCTACTATCCAATTTCAAATTTAATGTCCATTTAATTAAATTACAATTTTAAAAATTCAGAGCTAAACAATTGGCTCGATACCGCTTGTTGGGGAATGAGTTGCACAGATCTATTCGGGGTGAATATTTAAATACAAATTTAATTAATTAATTATTACTAATATGAATTAATCCTATATTAATTCAAAATAATAATTGCAACAACATATCATGCATATAAAAAGCCACGTAAAACCTACGCATGCGGAATCTACGGGTTTACGTGAACGCATTCTCTCGGGATGGCAAATGGTTTTGGTGGACGGACTAACCAAAAGGACTTCCCAAGTATTCCCTTAGCCCTTGCTCGACAATCCGGTGGAAGGATACTCGCGAACAATTAACAAAAGGAAAAAATAAACTTTGTTGCACCACTTTTGTGGATTTGCTAATATTTCCAGCACATGGAATTGTACTTGGGAATGAAATAATCATCCCCTATTTATAGGAGGGAGGGTGGTCGAAATTTTAGTGATATTTCAATGTGGGAAAAGACTTTTCTTGGTCACCAAGAAATCTTGAATATATCCCTTATATTCTTTTTCCCATAATTAAAATATTCCACAAAAATCCCACCTCCTCTATTATGGTGTTATTTTCGAAAAATACAGTGTGCAAGAATCCAAGATTTGGATCTTCTTGAATTTATGAGATATTCTTGTATTTCAAGAAATACATATCTTCTATAATATCTTTTCAAGAAAATAAAGAAAATCTTTCTTGCCCTCTATTTTCAAAAATTTCGAAATATCACTATGAATAACCAAGTGGGAGATTTCTTGAATTTAATGAGATAATCTTGTATTCCAAGAATACATATCTTCACTCCATAACGAAATTCAAAGAAAATATTTCTCCCTCTTTTATCCATAATTTTCGAAAATTTAGAGGAAATATAAGCAACAATATTTATTTTATTTTAATCACCTTTTCAGTTATTGGACTATATGTTGGGCTACTCAGGGGGCCTTTAGGAGAATTAAGATTGGACCTTCTAATGGATCTTGAATATCTAATATTGAGCCACAATATAATTCAAGCCCATAAATATTAATTAATCCCACTACATAATTAATATTGCATCATCCATCTTAACCCATATTACAGATTAATATGGCTCTTGGTCATTATTTCGGTGTTTAAGATTATCTAGCCCATTAATTAATTCAAGCCCTTTGAAATAGCTTTCCGTTAATTAATATCTTTTGTCCTTGGTCGAGGAAGCGGTTCAACATTATTATCCATCTGGGAAACTAATTCCCTTTTGCAAGATTTGGTATGATAAAACTTATGAACCTCCCAAGGGGCAAATCAAGCAAAGCGATTTTGCACACGATTCTTCGTATTAAATCTTAGCAATCACATGTGACTAATAATATTGCCCAAGATAAAAAGTATTGAATCTCTACGATTATTTACCCATGATAAGTCAAAGCAATAGTTACCAATCCCACGTGATCCTATTTAAGGGACGAAGGTTAAGAAACAACGAACCACCGAGGTCTAATTCTTCCTTGTTCGGTTTCAAGAATTTATCCTCCTCAGAGGTCCTATTCAAAGGCATCGGTCATGCACTAGTGTAATATCTTGGTCAAGACAAACCAATCTGAGCCTTACACCTCAACCTTTTCGCGATGGTTGTTCATTTCCATCTAGGTCGTGAATGGCGTACTTTTTTTAGTTACAAGGACTGTTAATTTAATCTTTCGTGATCCGGTATCACTAAATTAACTACAAATGTAACACGTCATTTAATTATTGAACAGATTATGCAAATAAATATATATAACATTCAATCATATTTAAAGCATCAGTGATAAACAATTTATTTCAGTAAATAAGTCTGAAAATTCAGTTTCTATTATACAAAGTAAAAGCATACTTTTCAATATAATCCCAACATTACGCACAACCTAGATGCTCTTACTGCTGTGAAACAGAATGTGATGATAGCCATAATCAGCAAGGGTGATAATCTGAACGGGTTGATTTATTTCAAGTCAAGGTTGCTGAAGGAAACAACCAAGTTCAAGCTGAACGAGAGGAACGGTTAATCTAACTCTGAAATGCTCATACATCCACAAGGTGTCGATTCTGTTGGATGACAAGCTGCCAGATAACCTTCAGTGGAACAAGGAAGGAAAGAAAGTCTACTTGGCAAAGTTTAAAGCCATTTTGGGGAAGAATGGACCTTTACCTGGGCAGTCAGATGATGACCCCACACCATATGTGCCCCGACCAAGAGGAGAAGGCAAGGGTTCTAGAACTGCAGAGTCATCTGAGACTCAGACTGCTCCTAAGAAGTTGAAGAGAAAGACTCTGGCTAAAAAGCCAGAAGGAGCAGAGAGAGGCAGAGAAAGATCACTTCAATTCTGCAAAAGGCAGTGGCAGACCCATCTGAGACAATTCCAGAGACAGGCGAGCCTGAGCAGATTGGACAAGAAACTGGGATGATATATCTTGAATCAGATGTGGAAGCTGCTGAGAGTTCAGATCGAACCATCAGCATGGAAAGGGAAGTTGTTCAAGAGAAACAAGTGCAGGAGGGAGCTGTTGAAAGTTCAGCTGTGAAGGAAGCAGAGACTGCACCATCCGAGGAAGAGTCACCTTCTGATTCCCTGCCTCTTAGCTCTGTATTCCGAAAGGAGAGATCTCCTACTCCGACATCCAAGTCGCCTCCCCCACCCCCACCGACCGAGCCTTTTCTTCGATCTGTCTCCTCCTTCCACAAATTGAACAAATTCGCCTTGGAAGCACCGATCGCACTGCAAACCAACTTGTTCCACTCATCAAGAGCCGATCAAGCAGGTTTAAATGGTTGAGGAACAACCGATTGTGGAATCTGAGCCCGCAGATGACAGATACGTCTCAGTTTTCCACAATCCTTTAAATACAAAGATTCGGCTGGGAACTCCTGAGGAGGAAGATCCCGTGGTTTACATCTTGAAGCAGCAGGTAAAGGCATATCTGCTTGAAATTTGTCCTGACCTCATAAACCATCCGGGTCCTCAGGAAAAGCTGGAGGAGATTGTATTCTGGAGGGACATAAGGCTGAAGACGGTGGAGGAGTTCTTAATTCTGATTAAGTCCCTCCCAAAGGACTACTTTGTCGATCTGGAGGCGAAATGCTTGGCAAATGCTGGTATTGAAAGCGTGGTCGAATTGGCCTCTGATGATGATATCAGATGGTTAATTCATGATAGGTTCAAGATTCCACATATGGAAGAATGGGTGGACCAAGAATATCAGTACGTTGAGCAAGCTGCCGATGAACCAAGACTGGGTGATGCAGATGAGACCCACCTTGGCGAGGCATCAACATCTGATCAGACTGCTACGTTGAGTGCCGATACCCTAGATCTCATAACTTCAAAGATTCAGGATGGGGTAAAGGCTTCAATTAATGCCCAATTCACATCTCTCACATCAGCTCTGATGAAGCGATTTGAGGAGGAACATAGCGGATTAATTGAGACAGAAAGGAAGCTAACTGCGGACAAGATCACACTCATGCATGATCAGATTCTTGAATCTTTGATGAAAAGGGTTGATCCGTTCGTGGAGAAGCTAAGTCTCCAGACCTCCATGCTGGGTGACACATAGATTTTACTAGAATGTGTCTGGGGATCTCTGGAGCATACAGAAACCTGCCTTGATCTAGGGTGGAAACGTTTTGAGGGTTCAGTCAATCAATCTAAGAAGGCAATTGAATCTGCTCTGAACAAGCTTCTGAGCCTCAAACCTTCGTTTGCCACGCCTAAGGATATTGCCAGTCTCAAGGAGGAGATTTCAGCTCAACTGAGAAATCTGACAAATAAGCTGTCACCACTTTTTGATGAAACCAAAAAGGGGGAAGGACAAGAGCCAGAAAAACAGATGCAGTTGATACTTGCTGAAACCTCATCTGCTCAACCTGAACAGGCTGCTGAACCATCTGCCATGCCAGAACCTTCTATACCAGCTGTGAATATTCCGGACACCGAACTGGTGGAATTATTTCAAACAGTTGAACAGCATGGGGAAGTCATATCAGCTCAGGGAAAAGAACTCTCTGAACAGAAGTCTGTTCTATCTGAGGTGGTTCAGAGAGTTGATAAGATTGAAGATTTCTCTTTCTCGGTCCAGAAAAGACAAGAAGCAGAAGATCAATCCAAGAGTCTGGAATTGGTAAAGAAGCTAGCTGAGGAAGAAGCTGCTGAGCTAGCAAGAAGCTGCTGAGGCAGAGACTAAACTGAAGGAGGGGAGAGAGGCAAACAAGCTATTGAAATACCAAGACAGACCAGGTCAAGGACTCAGCTATCCGCAATAGAGGAGGAAGAGAGGAAAGCGAGAAGGGCAGTGATTGAGGCTGCAGAAAGGAAGAAGAAATTTGCTGATAGTAAAGGGCTGGCAACCAGATACGTAAGAAGGAAGAGGAAGAAAGCCGCCTCAGCAAAGGATGTATCATGGGAAGAGAAAGCCTTACCTGCTCCTGTAAAGGACATTCTGGTCTCTAAGAAGAAATGGCTGCCAGAATGGGACAAGATAAGAGGTGAATGGCTGATTATATATTCTGGAAAAGATCTCGACAACAGATGATCAAGGCGAATTCAATGGAGAATTCAGAAGCTGGCTCGAGACAAAGCACCCTCAGCTCTACGATTTGGTGATGTCTGAAGGTGAAGAGATGGGTCTGATTCCGGAAGCACCTCCTTTTGAGACTATCCTTCCACCTCTCCGATCAGACAAGTCTCTTGATCCAGTGTGCTTCAAACAGATGTATTATGAATTTGCCAAGATGAGTGAGATCATTAAGAAGGACAAACTGGCTACTTTGATGGACAGAATGTACAAAGTCTTCAACATTCCTCCAGAACTTCAGAAATTCCATTATCGCTCTTAAGAAGATCAAAAGACAATTAGAATCAGTCGATAGGTATTTTGCTGTACTGTGTAATCATGCATCAATGTTAATAAAATTCGTTATCTTTCTCTAATTCTAAGACAACCTCTCATTGTCTTCTGAACTGCATGTTGTTATCTGTTGATTACTTTTAATTATCTGTTTTTCTGATTAACTGTTTTGGTTCCATCAAAAAGGGGGAAATTGTTGGGAAATTTGTAGTTTTGATGAAAGTTCCAAAATAGATAATGTAATAGGACCAGTCAGACCTGTTAGCTGACTGATGATGTAGATAGCAGATAAGATGACCAGCTGAAGTGTATAGACAGCTGAAGTAACAGAAAGGTCACATATTGAGGGGGAACTCAATATGTATAGGTTAAGTCTTGAAGATCAGAAGATCAGCTAACTTGAAGATCATATATGCTGAAAATATAATGATTGAAGCAGATAAGTTGAGGATCAGATGAGCAGAAGAGTTCAAGACAGAAGACCTTTCAGAAGACCTACATCAAATAACATCAAGAAAAGGTCAGTAAGTTGTGCTAAGACAACTTACGAACAGATAACCTAAATAAGGAAGATAGATCAGTGTTCGAACTGATCAGTGTCAGCTCCATCAGGTGACTACTTCAATGTTACTTAGTACGAGCCAAGTGTTAAGACAAGAAGAATGTCAACCTTGTTGCTTATTCAAGTGCTGCGAATCGTACTTGATAACCAATGAGGAGTCGACAACACACGTACGGAGTTCTGACAGTCTGCAGAATGGCAGTTCAGTGTTAACGACTAGAAAAGGACAAGCTTGCATGCTTTCGGCCATGCCGTCCCTGGAGCACATCAAATCCGTCTGCAGACCTACCTAAAATAGACCGAAATTTGAATTGCTCTCCAAAGGCTAGTTCGATTTCGTGCCTATAAATAAGGGATCAAACTTTCATAATAAGGTTATGGAAATTATCATCAAGCTCAAGCTCAAGCAATTTCTGCGCAAAGAACACCAAATCGAAGATTATTTCTTAAGTGTTCATCCTTTAGTTCTTAGCAAGAATACTTATCCTCTAGCTTTAGGCTACTTAGAAGATATGATAGTATTTCAGTTGGAACAAAATAAATCTTATACCCAAACATTGTTAGGTTAAGTTTGTTATAGCAGGATTTCTATCTAGGGTTTCTAGATTAGATTTCTGGGATTGGTTGAGTGAGAACTCGTTAAATATCTGTTGGTTGTACTGTGTTGGACTAACACATTAAACAAAGTCCAGTTGGTTAAGTTGATGCCCCTGCTGATTGGGAAGAGCGGACGTAGGACAAGTTGTCCGAACCACTATAAATCTGTGTGCCTTTAATCTGCTTTACACATACTTGCACACTACTCTTGTTATTTGCATGCATATTCTGTACCAGGATTAGACTAGCATCAAGCTACTGATCTGATCAGCTTAACACTTTAGTTATCTGATTCAAACCAGATTGGTGAGAATCTTTAGTTGAGTAAAACTGGTTTTCACACGGGTTAACTAAACTTCCGCACCATCAGTTAAACTGATAGACGCCAAACTGATTTGTTTGTCAGATCAGTAAGTCGGATATCAGTCCAAACTGATCCACTTCGCACTCTGATCAGATAAACGTGCAAATCACATCTGATCCACGAAAAGTTTTTGAAGTCTATTCACCCCTCCCCTCTAGACTTCAACCCTCACTGAAATCCGTTCGGGACCTACAGTGTCTTCTTTCCAGATTTATTTTATTAAGAAGTCTGTCTTGAAGGAGCCTCCAAGCCATTGCCGATACTTTAAGGAGCGACTTTGTTCCAAGCAAGTGAGAGAGTTTTTCCCGAATAGGTTCTCGGCTGCCTTGTTTCGTCTTCTTCAGCCAAGTACTTACATGTCGAACATGTCGAATATCTTCTATTTGATGTCACTCTCCAAATCCAGCCATCTGATGTATCCTTGGACAACATACACATGTTCACCAAATTTAAAAATTCAGAGAAAGATGTTAATTCTCTATCGAATAGATCCCATCTCCGGATCCAGATTCAACTCCAAACCCACATTTCATCAACCTAAGACCCCATTGACTTTATATAGCCATTTTTGTCTCTCGATAAATTAAAAGATCGCATAAATTTAGATTTTAAGGAAGACTCTTCTACCCACACCTCATTCCAAAAACTTGTATCCCTCACATCCCTTATCTTTTTTTCTAAATTATCAACAAACCAACGACGTTTCTCACCCGACCATAACTCTACCACATCCCGCCACTAACTAGATCAACTAGATCCTCTCCCACTTGACACAAGACCCCCCTCACCCACACTCAAAACTCCATGTAAAGAAGTAATCACCCTCCCCATAAACTATATACTTCGATCCCAAGATATCTCCACAATCACTTTCCCATCAATGTTTCATTAAAAAGGCCCAAATCCTGAACCTCGAGCACTCCCTAGATTTAGAAGCACAAATATTTTTTCATTTTATCCAAGCTATTTTTGTTTGCAATCACTCCCCCCCAAAGAAAATTTCGTTGTATAGATGGTAGATCTCTCAATGGCTTTTTAGGTAGACAATAAAAGGAGAGATGGTAGACCGGTATTGCAGCTAGGACCGCATTGAGAAGAGTGATCCTTCCCCCAAAAGAGATCTTCTTGTATTCCCTACGCCTTCAATTTTACTTTCATTTATATAGCAAATGAGCCCACTCCGAGACTTTCTTGTGATTCATCCCAACTCTGATGCCAAGGTATGAAAAAGGTACAGATCTGGTTTCACACTCAAGAACAACCGCCATGTTCTCCAGCTGATTTTACGCAACATTGATGCCCATGGTACTGCATTTATTAAAGTTATCTTTCAAACCGGACATCAGTTCAAAATTCCTCAAAATGCATTTCATTGCCCAGGCGTAATTCCGATATGTTGTTGCAATAAAAATTGTATCATCTGCATATTGAATATGTGAAACCTACACCTTATTCCTCCCAATCTCAGCTCCCAAACATTGTTAAATTTTGATCTTTTATAAAAGATGATTTTTCCAAAGAGGTTCTATCTTTTAACAAATGCTAGAATTAATGAAATGGATATATCTGAGAGTGGAATACTATGAATTTAAATTTATCCGAATTTCTACGATTGAAGGGGAACAATCACCCTTCTTGATCGGAATTTAACTTTTTTATAATATATATAATATATTGTATTTTTGAAATATATAAAATTTTGTAATTTTGCTCCCTTTGAAATATCAAAAAAATTTGTCTCTCTTACTTTATGAAAAAATTCGCCCTTTGGGACAAAATTTTAGATCTGTCCTACTTATCACACATAATTTGGTGTAATTATATTTTTAATACAATTTACAAAATTACTACACAAATATAAGTATATATAGGCAACCTCCTTAAATTGTAGCTAAAAAAAATGTTGTCATATAAGCCAAAGCGTGACAGGAATTTTAGTAAAGTTGTAGGTGACACCGAAACTAGATGGAATTTAGTTTGGGACACCTAAGACACACTACTATTTTATTACACTATTAAACCAGGTCAACGATGTGACTGTTTATGGATGCCACTTGTTTGTTTGTCAACCAGAATCCCACCGAATTTACCAAAAAAAAAAAAAATCGAATTTTCAATTATAAAATATTATTTTAAATACCATAATATATCTTCATCCGTCCCATTCTTAACTGCATTCTTTCTCTTTTGGGCTCTCATTCTTAATTGAACATTCCCTTAAATGAAAATATTCATTTTATCATTTTATCACATAAAATACTAATAAATAACTATTTCTACCCTCAACTATTCATCATTTTATCATATAAAATACTAATAAACAACTCTTTCTACTCCCAATACTTTATCACTTTATCATTTTTTTTTCTTAAAAACCGAGCACACAATAATATAGCAGTTAAGAATGAGACGAAGGAATTATATATTATATCAGTGGATCTCATGTGCACCCGGGGTGTATCGTGCACTCATAGTGCATTATATATAATGATTTTATTTGTAAAAATTAAGTTATTGCATTGTTTTTTTTTTTTTTACAGGAAGTTATTGCATTGTTATTTACATTAAAATTTGGCAGAAACGCTTGATTTTATCCAAATACACGGGGGGTATCATAACAAATAAAAGGCATGAATTCCAATCTTCATGTATGTGGAAGTTTAAATACTTTTTTTTTGTAAATCAAAAAGTTGGACAAATCATCAATTAGATTAAAATTCAGAGCTGCAGACATTTATTTTTTTCTATTAAAAAAGTCAGGATCTAATCAGATATTGGATGAAGTTTGTATAGATTGCAGAATTTAATGAGGCACTCGTGCTATTCCTTTGTGGACTCATCAGTCACTGAACAGCCATTTGTGAGAAATACACATTTTTTGGAATAAACACAAATTTTAAATAGGCATTCATCATATTTCTAATCAAGGACATTAGATGCAAAAGTAGAATTCTTTAGAATTAAAAATAAAAATAATTGAAAGGACGAAAAGGGGGAAAATGATGATAGGATCGAGGTAATATATGCAAGGAAAAAGGTGAAAGTGTACTTAGATTAGTGACAGAAAAGTTTAAAGAAACCAATTAGATTAGTGACAGAAAAGTTTAAAGAAACCAAAATTAAAGGATAAAAATGAAGAGAGGTTTACTTAGAACCGGATGGTTTATAAGCATTTAAAAATGTAATGGACAAAAAATTATTTGAATTTGAGTTCTCCATGAATTATTTTTATTAAATATTATTATTGTTTATAAAAATAATATCACTATTATTTATATGAAGTGATACTGGTTAGTATTTAAGTATTTTTTAAATAAAGATAATGCATGCGCATAACAATGATAATGTATATATATAGTAGTGACATTCGTAAAAACTAAAAAGAGTTTATGTGAACTTAGAGTGACCGGAGACCTAGTCATTTGTATATACACAGTGATATTAAGATTTACTCCCTCCTTCCCGAATTAATTTACGACAAAAACTTGTGTGAACCCGAGTTCACAGTGAACTCGATTTTTAAAGTATCACCGTTATGTATAAAAACTATCACTGTTATGCATAAAAACTTTCACTGATATGTACAAAAACTATCACTGTTAAAAAATGTGTTATACTTTTAAACAATAAAAGTTTTTGTGCATAACATTGATAGTTTTTGCACATAACAATGATAGAGTTCATGTATAGACCTGATTCATAGGAGTGTTACTCTTAATTTACACCATTTGATCGACAAAGAAAATAAGAAAGTGGAGTAATGAGTAGAGCTGGCAAATGGGCCACGGCCCGGCCCAGCCCATCGTGCCAAATTATGTTCATGGGCCGGGTCGGCCCATCATCTAGTCGGGCCACCAAAAATGCAGCCCAGTCCAGGCCAGCCCAGTATGGGCTCACGGGCCAGCGGGCCGACCTGGCCCATGATTTTTTTTATTTAATTATTTTATTTACTTTATAAAATTACATTATTTCTTTGTAATTCTTTTGGGTATTTTTCTACCCTTATCAATTTACTTTATTTTATGATTAAAAAAATAAAATAATAATTATACTTATTAAAATATAATCTTATGTACTTGATAACATTAACTTGAGTATTATTTTGTTGATTGTGATTGTTAATTATATCAAAAGAACTCGTAATTTGATAATTACAAAAAATGAATTTCTTTAATCTTTATAGTTTGTATAAAGAATTACAAATAAAAAAAATTAATAAAATTTGTCGGGCCAAACGGGCTGCCCATGACCCGTCGGGCCAAATTGGCCCAAGCCCATTAGGCCCGTAGGCCCAATTTGACCCGGCTCTTTTCGGGCCTCTAATTTTTTAGCCTAGCCCATACTTGGGCTCGGGGCCGGGTCCAAATTGCCGGCTCTAGTAATGAATAGGGTTTTGAGTGATTTTTTTAACTTAATTTCTTTATTTTCTCTCTACAAATAGAGATCGATATCGATATATTTTGAATCACAATATCATATTCTTTATTTTTTTCTTCTAATTTTTTTTATTTAATTTTCTATCAAATAAATAAATACTGACTCTAGATAATACATTTTTTATCAAATAATTTAATATATTTATTACACTCTTTAAATATAACAAATATTGATATTGATTATATAGATATTGTTCAATTAATAATGAAAAGAAAAAATATTTAAAATTGAGCAGGATCGTTGATAAAGTAAGAAAAAAGATGAAAGTGAATTGAGCTGTAGATTGTGTATAATGGAGAGGAGAGAGATTATTAAAAAATGAATTCACACCAAAATGGAAACACAAGTTTTCAAGTTGTGAATTTTAATGTACTGTTTTGCCATTTCGTCTATCTATTGAGATACTTTTGTTATCTGTTCATACGTTTGATTTTGATCTAAACATTAATTTGTCTTTTAATTAAAAAAACTCAGCTAGAGTAAGTTGATATAAATAATTGGGTACTCAATATTTTATTTGTTTTTAGGTTGAAAGTTTCATGAGTTTAACTTGATTAGTAGTTGCTTCAAAAAAAAAAAAAAACTTGATTAATAGTTTCATTCAATATAATAATTATTATCTTGTGAAACAGTTTCATTAGAGGATTAAAATTAATCAAATTAATTCATAATGGATCGTCTTCACAGTGTCATGATACAACAATTTATAAAATTCAATAATGTCTAAAAATAATTAAATAAAATATAATAACATTTCAACAAATATAAAATACCTTTACACAGAACAATCAAGCTCGTTGATACTATTTGGATCATATATGACATATTAAATTAGATTCATCCAATGCATGCAATTGTTTCATATAAATATTTGTTAAAATTTAAAATTGATTTAGATCTATTTTTTTGGGATGAAGTGATCAGTACATTATGTTTTAAATTTACAAATTGTTACATTTATGTTTTAGCACGAAACACGTACCATTTCAGTTTCAAATTTTAATTTCTTTAACTACACCTTGGCATTATTAGAAAATTATATAAATAAATTAATTTCACATCTCTCTTCAAGTTCGAATTTTAATGAGATGAAACTTTGAAATATAAGTAAATATCACACATTTGTATGAAACAGTTTCACGATGAGACATAAGCATAATTTGAGAATGATGTTTTAACACTTTGAGAGGGTTGGGTGTTGATTTGTGCTAAAATGTAACCCGTCTCATGTATCAGACTGTCTCGTACGAATTTTTATCATAAGCAAATATCTTATTTTCAATAATAAAATTTAAAATTTTTTTTTTATATATAGAATAAACATTGGGATAATGATGTAATTATTCACAACATCTAACAATTTATATTATCATGTCAAATTAATTTGTTTCCATAATTTAAAGGTAGAATATTAGAAGTTCTTAATATATACATTCTTTTTTCTTTTCTTTTTTGACGGGATTAATATATACATTCTTCGAATGTAGCTAGAGTATATATTTAATCTTCAACCAAACCCCCATGTGGAAATGTAGATACTGTTATTCTCCATTTGTTATCTACTTTTTCTTATTAGAGAAAGATATGGCTTACACGATGAACAACAATAATAGATAATAATAATAATTAACATTAAAAGATGCGTCAAACATAATTATTTGTTGATGTGTGGACGTGTCATGGTAATGAACACCAATACACTAAGTTTGAATTAATGACCAATATACAGATTAATATTAATAATGTGTGACATTCATATTTTATACCTAATTAATAGGCCAAATTTATACCCAATTTAAAGTTCATCACACAATTACAAAATTAATATCCCATGTGTTGCGGAAATCTTGCACAAAATTTATCGCCATGAGTATTTGTGTCATAATTAGGGTTAGACGTTAAATTGGTTTGGGGTTATTTATTTGTTGAATCGAACTAATCGAAATTTGCAAATCGACGAAATTAAAATTAATCGAATCAAACAAGAAATTCAATTTGTTCGATTTTAACCGAAAAAATATTTAATTTACAATTTAATAATTTTTCAAATATTTTTTTGCATTTATAACTCTAAAATTAATTACAAATACAACTAGTAATAAATTTTGGGTGGAGAACTCTTAGCTACAAAGTTAGAGTTGACTTTGTTATAAGCCCAAAGTCAAGATTTTCAATATTAAAAACTACAAAATTAAAGTTGACTTCTTAAAATTATTTCTTCTCATTTATTACATCATCACCCATCACATTCGCTCTTTCTATCTCACTTCATTCAAACTCCCACATGATTATTTTTTTTCCATTTTTTTAATTTATATTTCAATCCTCATAACAGTAAAAAATGGACGCCAGAACAAATAAAAAAATATACAACCACTTCACAAATATATACCCGAACATTAACATGTGTACCCGAGCAAAAAAATATAAATGTACACCTAGAGATGTTCAGACCTCTCACTCTAGAATTTTTCGGGGTTAGGACTTAGGTATCTCTCGTTTAAAGCAAGGCCTTTTATGATTTTGTTGGTCTTTTTTTTTTTTTTTTTTAAAATTAATTTTATAAAAGGTTTAACATCTCTGGTCCATTTTTTTTTAAATGATAAATAAATTATATTTCTTTTTGAAAAAGAAAAAGAATGATAAATGTCTTTCTTTGAAATTTTGAAAAAAAATATAAAGAGGTCCAACTCCAAGAATGATGGACGCTTTCTTCTTGCAGCAGAAAAAAAAAAAAAAAAAATAAAAGGAGATGTATTCATTCACGATAAAAAAAAAAAAAAAAAATAAAAATCAAGAATATATTCATTCACGAATGTATTCTCTAATCATCAAAATCGAACGAATCGAATTTTTAGCACCGTGTTTTACAACAAGTATAGGAGTAACATGTGGAAGCCCTTATTTGTCTTCGTAGCAAAATTTGATGTTGGTAAAATTATTTCATATATATATATTTGTTTTTCATATAATTAAATAAACTTGTTTATTAGTAACTAAATGTTTTTATGCATGTTTTAGAAGAAGAAGATGATGAGTTGGAAGTTGATTTGTTAAGGAAGGATCGAATGATGAAAAGTGATGATGAGTTGGAAGTTGGAAGGATCGAAATGAAGTAAAAAATTTAAACTTTTAATTTGTTTATTAGACTTTTCAATTTGTATGATTTTTCTTTAACTTATTTTTTTGTTATAATATCTATTTGGACTTATTTATAGTTAGAGTTAAATCTTAAGTTGAACTTGTGATAGTTGTAATATATTTAATATCATTTGGACATGTGCACTCGAACAAAAAGGGTTAGGGTTAAACTCTAATTGATTTCTTTTCTAACATTTGATCTAACAAGTTTAAATCTCTATGTACACCCATTATATAAAATGTACTATAACAAGTAAAAAATGTACAATCACATTACAAATGTATATTCGAGCAATAACATGTGCACTCGAACAAAAAATTTAAACTTGATTATTTTCCTAACAGGCACTTTGCATGACTATCCGCTCAATCGCCCCCAATTTTCTAGAGAAATCCAGAAAATTGCTGGAAAAAAATGCCTAATTCTAAAAACTCCATAAAAAATATCGGAATCCTCACTTTATTCCTCACAACAATTCTTCTCCTCTGTTCATGGCAACCAGTAACATACAGAGCCTCCAATTTAAAAAACAAGCAGGCGAAATCCGTAAGCAATTTCGAATTCACTTTCCCCTAAAATCATATTTGATTCTAAAACCGCTAATCCAAGCATCCAATCGATGAAAAATATCACAAATTTTGAAAGAAAAAAAAACCACTAAGAAATGGCCGATTTCAGATCTGATTTATCGAAAAGAATGAAAAAAAGCATAAAGAAGAGAGAAAAAGATGAGATAGAACGAGAGACTGAGAGAGGAATAAGGCACAAATTGAAAAAAAAATAGGAGAAGAATAAGAACACACCTGGAGAAGGCGACGAAAGCGGTGGCCGAAGAAGATCTTCTTAATTTATCAGTTTGATGGTGATTTTTGTTTGAACTGATGAAATAATGGATGCACCTAATTCAGCTTGGCAGACGAAGGCGAAAGCGGCGTGAGAATAGTGGCAGAGGAAGGAAAGGGGAGGAAGAAAATTGGGGGAAAGGGTGGGGCCCGGCGCAGGACAGTAGAGAAGAAAATGATTAATTATAAAATACAAAGAAAGAGTATTATTGGGTAAAATGTGGTGAATACTGAATAGTGGTGTTATAACAGTGTTTTGGGCTGTGCCCCCAAATGCTACAGTGTTTCGTACCCCCTGGTCATTATCCCATAATTTTCACTAAAATCAAATGCAGTGGTGGCTGGTGGACGCCGCCGGCGCTGCAGTGGTGCCGGGGCCGACGATGGCCGGTGAACATGAGCAGTTGCGTGGCGGAGGTGAGAGCGAGTGGTGGCCGGTGAAGAAAGACGTTCGGTTCGTCTGTGTAACCATGTTTGGACTGAAATAAAAATTTAGAGTGAAATAAATAGGGTTTGTAAAAAGGTATGTAATTAAATATACATTTAATATTTTATTTTTAATTTTATATATTAATATATGTATTTCAATAGGTTCGACTAATTTGATTTTTACAAAATCTTAACTGAACCGAAATCAGAAATCAACTTTTCAATCTTTTACCCACCCCTCTGTGAGTCATGAGGTTCTTGAATTACTACTAATTAGTGTAATTTAGATATATATATAGAGCATAACTTAGAGCAGCCACACCGGTGGGTTATTCAAATGTTATAACCAATTTATGAGGGTTAGTAACAATGCAAACAAGAGTTATAACTTAAAAAGAAATTATCTCTCCTCAAATGGTTACTTTGTAGTAACCATTCTTTTTTTCTAAATGACTGCAACATTTGCTCTTGTTTTCCTTTCGATGTTATTGAAATATTTTAGTGAACTTTAAATGGTGGGTCCCTCGAAAATGAGTTATAACTTTTAAGTGGTTGTGGGAGTTAATGGGATTGAGGTATGTATGTAAAAATGATGACGTGGCAACGAGGTGGACGAGAGAGCATAGTTATAATAACCAATGTGGATGCTCTAAAGAAATTGAAGTTTTATCCTTTTTGAAAACTCCACCTAATTCAATGTTGAAGGTACGGTTTGCTTCTTTGTCCAGAAGAGTTTCAAACCACATAGTTTTTTCTCTTTCTTACTAAATTTCAGTTTGATCTTAATAATTTGAAATTATACATAAACTAAAATTAAAAGACAAATACAATTGATTATTTTGAAAAATTTGTTTGTGAATTTCATCTTATAATCTTACGCAATTTTTTATAATAATATTGAATTTTATAGTATTATAATATATTCGACTCATCCGAATTTTATATAACGATTCAACTCGTCCAACCATTAATTCAATTAATTGTCCAGTTGAATGACTTGTCAAAATTTGAAAACTATTAGAATCAAGAGTATACAATGCCAAAACAAAACAAAAACAAAATAAAAGAATTTGTAACCAAATTTTACTCAGATAACAATATCCTTCACTCTACACTAACAGATTATGTGAAATAAATCGGTTTCTAATCTCAATTGTGTAACATCTCCTTTACTTACTTCCGACAAGAAATCTACTTCTTTAACCACCAATCATCAATGGCCACAACCACGAAAGAAAAGAAAAGAAAACAAAATGAATCTATCTAATATTACATCATCTGTACAAATTTGGGGTTGTCTCTTGATCTGATACTTTATTCTAAATTCGAAATGGCAAACCGAATTTCTGGTGAGTCTTGATTTCCCCGTTGAGGCCTGCAGTTACTATAACCATGTCCCAAGCTGTCAAAAAATTCAAAGTTACGAGACTATTTTCAATTCGTGAAAGTCGATAGAACTGAAACCGAAATAGAGGTAACTTACGGGACTTAAAAAAGTATTCTCTGTTAAGGCATTCAACATTTATGGAGTCCGAGCGGAGTGCTCCAAAGGCATCGCTGAAAGATACAAGATCATATAAAGAATCCATCTCAAATCCTGCCACCAAAGCACGAGCATAAGCCATTGCTTGCTCTTTCTTGAGCATTGCCTTCCGAGTTTCCAACACACGTTGAAGAAGAATCCTATCCATAGAACATAGAAAGTCATTATAAATTACTCTTACCATCTGTATCTCCATGAATAGAAATAAATTAAGTACAAGAACTTACTTTGGTTTTTCTTCTGCTTCAGCATCATAGTCACAACTGGGCTCGACTTTGAACTGAAGTTGGAATTACATGATTAAAATGATTAATCATCAATATGTGTTTGCCAATTAAATCCAAGAAACAAAATTCAAAACAGAGGATGGTGGACCTTAGCAAGTGGAGTTCTGGGATCTCCATCAGAAGCTGAAGTGCAGCAATGCAACATATGAAAATACCATATTTCAAATACATCTATGTGACTTTAATTCATTAAATGTCTAGTAATGGCATGCATGCATGCATATATGAAATTAATCAAATGCAATATACAGAACTCATCAATAATACACCTTTTGTGAATTAATTTCAATGATATTTATGAACAATGGATGAATATATATAAGCACTACTCAATCGTCACAAGTATCTTGTCAAGGATATTCATGTACCATTAATTTTGCAAAAGATCAAATAAATAATGAATATATAAATCAATTCGAGAAAAAGGCCATCACACATGTATCAACTAACATATTAATAGTAGAAATCTTACTGAAATTAACGATTTTCACGAATTGACATTTTATTAGAATTGAGGATTTTGTTTGAATTGAAAGACTTGAAATGCAGGGATGTATCCAGGTTTTTTCCCACGGGGTCGAAGTTTTTCAAAGAGTAAAAGGGTAAAAAAAAAATTAAATTCTAACAAGGACAAAATGACAAAAATTAACAAATTATAGATATAATTACAAAAAATTCTACATCCCCCTAAATTCATCCTGTTGAAATGAAGTTAATTATTGGATATTACCAAAACCTCAATAAACTTATTCAAATAATATTTGATGAATTACAGGTATATGTCAACCTAACACATTTCAATTAATTTTATATGTATTATTAATTTCAAATTCATTCCAAACTTCAAAACCACGTCGTTTCCGATTATTCAATAAAAGTTAGATCAAAATTGGACAATCAATTTATTTATGAGACCAAAATTAAATAATTAATTTTTTTTGAAACAAAAAATGAACAATATATAAATCATGAGACAAAAAACTTTTTTCACCTCAATTTATGAAATACAAAGTAAAGTATTATCACTACCGTGTAAAACGTGGGAATTGGTATCATTTAATTTGAACCCCTACACAACCTCACACAAATATATGATGTATTTATAATTAATATGCAATTATTGGGAATATTTATTATAACCTAGAAACATTTCCATATTGGTACCTATTTATTGTATAATAGAAGTCCACCTTAAAAATAATGTTTGGTGAAGTTTAAGCTTACTACATTAGTACGTCTTTATTATTATATCTAATAAAAGTCCACCTTAAGATAATGTTTGGTGAAAGTGTAATTAGAACAATTTGCCTTAGCTGGTTAAATAGTGACTGTCCATCTATATATAATGATAGATCTAAATTCCCATCACATCTAATTAATTGGCCCATAATTTGGGTCCATATGTTGTAGTAATTTCATTTTGGACATCCATTGATTAATTATCTTAATGTTCTTGTCTTCCATTCTAACCACCACCACCATTATTGCAATTGCAAGTTACAACTCTGTGTTTCACTAAAACTTTATTCGATTTCGGCATAGAATTCAAAACTGTCTCATAATTTTTTAATTTTTTTAAATAATTTCAAAAAAGTTTGATGTATAAAATTTGTCTTATTTTTTCTCGAATTGTACCATTTTCATCCCAAATTCTCCGAAATTGATGAAATGACGTCATTTTGTGTCATGGCATTCAACCAAAAACCTCCAAATTGAATGCTCACATGTAAGACACATGACAAAGAACGACGCCGTTTCGTCAATTCCGGCGAATTTAGGACGAAAATGATACAATTCGTGTAAAATTAGGATCAATTTCGTACATTAATTTTTTTTTGAATCATTTTAAAAAAGATGAAAAGTTATGAGACTATTTTGAATTCTATCCCTTCGATTTCTTCTGTGTGTTCTATTTTCTAACACACACGCTTTTGATATATAGTTCAATAATAAGTTCTTTATGAAAAGTTTCGATATTGGCTTCATAAGTAATTTATAATTGAACTTCATATAACTTGCTTTTGATATATAGTTCAATAATAAGTTCTTTATGAAAAGTTTCGATATTGGCTTCATAAGTAATTTATAATTGAACTTCATATAACTTTTGTGAACGAGGTTCACAAAAGTTATATGGTGAACTCGATAATACCTTTTAGCATGCGAAACATTACATTTTAGTGATTTTGAAAAGAATAGCTTATAAAATTAGATATTTTTTAAAACGTGATACTTCGTATACTGAAAGGTATCACGTTATATGTTAATATATTTCATAAACCCGATTCACATGAGATATATCCTATATATATTTAATGATATAATCAGTCACCACTGATTAACACGTAACATGCATTAAAGACAACTGAACGCAAGATGAAACACTACACTGAAATAAAAGATTGTAACCGGACATATGCACACGCATTAATCTGGAAAGCAATGAAGAACTTTGAAAGCAATCTGTAGAGAAATTGATTTTACATATTTCATAAAACCATGATACACACACTGTACTGTACTATACATTGATTAATGAGATTGAATCCCTATAAAGCATCAATATTGTTTTGATATGAAATAGTAGCAGAGAGTTCAGAATGAACAAGGCTAAAATTGGCTAAGAAATGTGTATACCAAGTTGCAGAGAGTTTCGGAATCCTGTTCAATGTTCGATTATCAACATGATACAATCCGAATTTAGGGCCGTATCCACTCGCCCATTCAAAATTATCCATCAAGCTCCATATAATATAGCCACGCACATCAGCCCCGTTTCTGCCAATTTTGATCCAAGCGTTTAAAATCAAGGCGTCGGGGTAAATAAACATATATATATATATATATAAGACCACTACTAGGAGAGGAACATTACAAGGTTATTATATTCAATTGATCAAATTTAGTAGATATGAAACCATAGAAATAAAGTCACAAGATTTGATTCCCTTGTAACTCTAGCACTTTAAATTCTAATAAAATTTGAGGGCTATGATTGAAATTGAAAGTTTGAATAAGTTATAAACATTGGTAACAACTTTGAATTTATTTACCTTATAGTTTGAGCAAGATATGCAAGATAAGATTGATGATATTGAATTCTCTTTGCATCATACAGGATGTCGTCATCTTCATTGTCCAGAGATGCATAACCTGAGAACGCAGTACACAGACTAGTGCTATACCATAGACAACTAATACTTTTAAGTGAAAAAACTAATACTTTTTAGCAAAACAACTAATACCATTTTCTGTGATGATCATTGCCTTGTTATGGTATCTCTCTTTGACATAGTCGACAATATCTCCAATGCCTCTCGGAACCACATAACATTCCAACATTACCGTCTGCAAGAGGGAGGAAAAGGAAACATAAACAAATGAATGATAAAATGCATTACTTACTGATAAATCATAAATGAAAAAATGGTTATTAGGAGTCGAGATTCAAAATTTCACACACTTCTTCCCCGATTAGAACACCATTGCGCTCTCCAGTAGTATACACGAACCCCCCGATTGCACGGTCTTCACCTTGGGTGCAGCTAGACCCGTTGCAGGGACAATCGGAATGGAAACAATCCTGTGCATAAAGTGTGCCATAATGATTTATCCCGATAAAGTCTATGCTATCTTTTAAAAGGGCTCTCTCCTCTAAAGAAAAACGAGGCAATTCACTTCCGTGATACTTTTTCATTTCCGGAGGGTAATCACCAAACACGAGTGGATCCAACGCCCTACAAACGACAAATCAAACACCATATCTCATGATACAAGAAATGACGATTTAGTATTACTTTCTTAAAACTCTTACCAAGCAACGTTAAACGCTAAGGCTCGTCTAGCAGCTTCCTTGTCCTTCTCACCATCTGTCATTGGTACGTACATGAATGCGTTTACAGTGATGCCTAATTCACCATCCACTTTCGACTGAAACAGAGCAAATTTAATTATGAGTAACACTTGGATACACAACTAATACCTTTTAGTAAAACAAATAATACCATTTAAAAATGCGCAAGTGCATAGAAGTATTTTTCTTTAATTAAATTCATTCAACGCCTTATTCATAATCTTTGAAGGCTATTATTGATTTTCGATGCTTGTCTTAAACCTCTCACGATACAACTTTGCAGCTTTTGCATGGGCCAACAGCATGTTGTGCACGGCAATTAGAGGCTCGACATCTGAATTTCCGCTAACGCAGTTGCCAAACGGAGGTGAACATCGAGCAGGTGGGAATTGACCGAATTCATAGGCGAATTGTGCATGGATGTTGGGCTCATTGATCGTAACCCAATATTTCACTCGATCACCAAAATATTTGAAACATATGCCAGCAAAATGGAGATATTCTTCCCTGTTAAATCATGCACATTAATTTGGAATCTTAGTCATGGCAAATCATTCAAGAACAACATTATCGACTGGTAATAAACAAGATTTTGCAACATAAGAAAAAATGAAATAAACAAGATTTGGTAAGATTAAAGATTATATGCTCACTGCATCAGAGGACTGAGCCAACTCCCAAATCTATCCTGAAGTTCTTGAGGAAACTCGTTGTGAAAAATCGTCACAAAAGGCTGGATACCTGTATTCATATCAAGTATTAACTGATACAAAGTTACAAACTCTACTATTTACAATGGTAAAACACTAAAATACCTCATCGAGGTTTGTCCAAATTACGAAAGGAACCCCATAGTTTGAAGTAATTGCCAAATACCCCCATGAACGACCAAAAACACGTTTGTGTGACCGATGAATACAAAATCACGAACAATTCATCGATGCAAATATGAAGAAAACACAGTAAATTGAATGATTTTACATTCTCAGTCATTCAAACTTTTTTTTTTTTTTTTATATCAAACAACGGGTTTTTTTTTGGAAATTTGGACAAATTTCGAGGTTTTTGAAGTTCTAACAATGAAGCATTTGATATATTACCTCTTAGTAGGAGATTATCTATAATTTTGTTATAGAAGAGGATTGCAAGTTGGTTAACTCCACCTAATCTCCCTCCTACATTTCATAATCAATATCAAGAAATCACAATCCCAATTCACAAAAACAAATAAAATTAAATCCAAACTTCAAATAGGAAAAAAATTCATACTAGGAAGAAGTCTACTCCATGAAATCGAAAATCGGTAAGCACTCAATCCAAGTGAACGCATTATCTCAATATCTTCCTGACATTAATTATATTAAAAAAATAAAAAATTTGAAATGGAGAAAAAATAAAAAAGGGAAAAAGAAAATGAAATTGAGGGAAAATGGGATTACCAAGAATCGATGATAATGGTCATCAGCTGTATCAGCATTTCTCCCATCTGCTATATTTCCTGCAAATTTCAACCATAAACCCCCAACACAAAACTAAATTACAGGATTTAAAAAAAAATAAAAATCTATGAACAAAATTGTGCAGTAAATCCAGTTTATTTACCTTGAACATGGCAAAAAGCGTCCCAGTTGCTTATGCTTCGACCGTCTTCAAGAACTCCGCCTTCCACCTAAATTCAAAGAAAATAAATAAATGTGGATTTTTTTTTTCAAAAAAATAAAATTGAAAATTAATATAAATGGTACTTGATAGGCAGAAGTAGCAGCTCCAAAGAGAAACCCATTTGGAAAATGGGATCTTGTAATGTGAATTTGTTGTTCATCAATGGCGGATTCGAGTGTAGAAGTTGGTGAAGATGATAGAAGAATAAAACAGTGGCTGAGAATAAAAATGGTAATGCATTTTAGTTTCTTCATTTCTTTAGCTCCTGTCACAAACAAAACAGAGGGGACGTTATTTAAATAAAGGAAAGGATAAATTGCAAAATTGCAGACTTCTTTGAAAATAAATACGTCCTCTTATTATTTTTAGATGTTATTTTGATTTTTTTTTCAGACAATTTGTGGATATTTTTTTTAAAGCAATATTTATGTGAATCAGGTTTATACATGAACCCCATTAGTGTTATGTGTAAAAATTATTAATGTTATGCAAAAAAAAAAAAAAACTTACTGTTTTCAGTTATAATTTTTATAGTGATAGTTTTTTTACATAACAATGATATTAAAAAAATCGAGTTCATAGTGAACTTGGATTCACACAAAATTTTTATTATTATTTTATATCAAAATTAAATAAATTAAATATTTTTAATCATAATTACTATTGATTTGAGAATATTATTCACCCCACATATTTATAAAAAATTAAAAAAAATTAATGACCATAATTTTTTTTTTTTTTAGAGGTATATATATAAAAAAATGGGGGGAAAATGTCAAAAAAATATGCATTATGTAAATAACGTAAATACTCCTTCTGTCCCGGATAAATTTGGACACTGATTTGGGCATGAAAATTAAGAGAAGTAATTTTTTGCTCTATGTGAGTTAATTGTGTTTAAAAAAATAATAATATAAAGGGTAAATAAATGTAATATATTGTAATGGTATGAGTTATGAACTTATGAGTAATTTTTTTTTTATGTGAAAAATAATGTGAGTAAAAAATAAAAAATGTGAAAATTGATATATAACGGAGGTAATATTTCATTAAAACAGGAGGGAGTATATAAGTTGGTTTAATCTCATCTCGTTTCAAAATTATGGAAAAATATCCATTATTTTGGCCCCACGAGGGCCACGCTATCTACTTAAAGTTTTTTTTTTCTTTAAGAAGCTATCTAGCTAAAGCTATCAAGCTTGCGTATGTAAAACTATCGGATTAGGTTTTTTTTTTTGAGCGCTAAAATTATTAGATTAGGTTAACCACTAAATTAATCAAAATCGACTTCATTGAACGATGCATACAAGAATTGACATATTTGTACGTATTATTACTCATAATTTAAATTTTTATCATGTTGATTATTACTCCATTCGTCTTAAAGAATTTGCCCTAACTTTACGACACAAATATTAAAAAAAAGTATAATGAGGGGAAGATTGAGAGGGCAATGTAGAAAATTTATATATATTAAGTAAATGAATTAATTGAAATGAGTATATGTGGGCCCCCAAAAGTTGTAGTATTTGAAGTAACTAGTATATCACCCGTGCGTTGCACGGTTTGTGAGTAGAAAACGAACATAATATAAAATGTATTTATTTTTGTGTTAAATAAATTATAAAAAATTATTTTACTTATAATAATAATAATAAGAATCTTTTTTTCATCTTTTTAATTTTTTTTTATTTAGATGCAACTCACGATTTATGAACATATTTTGCAATCAGGCACGGGAAATGGGTGGCGCTCCAACACCTTAAAAATTTTCATTGTTAAATAATACAACTTTAAAGATATTTTTTTCTTACAATTTTAAATTATTTCCTTTTAAACCATTTTGATTGTCACCTATTATCGTCTTCCTAATTCCCATTGCATGTCAAAATTTTCAAATTGTACCATTTAGTTACTCTGAACATGATAACATATAACTACCCATGATTGAAATTAATATCCTTAAGAAAGTCCAAGATTTTTAATAATTGTCTATAATTCTTATTAATGATAACACCATAAGATATCATTAGTCAAAATTATCTTTCTAAAATGTTAAAAAGAGTATACTATTTGATTATGACAGCGTCATCCCCGAAATCAACACTCTTTGTCCTAAGTTAGTCTCGATTAGTATTTTTTTTTAAACATGGTTATCGATTACCGTCAAATAATTCAAGATTGAAAGATAATGTCTTTGTTTACAAGTTTTGAAATACTTCTTTGTAAAACATATTATTTGTTGTTTTTATAGTTTTTCCGTCCTCGTCGTCAATCAATATACTCGAACCTTCTTGGTTGGTTATTTTTAAAATCGACAACATACAATTGTACATGATTAAGATCTGGCCTTGTCAAGAGAAGTTTGTCGTTCTTCTGTGTCTCTAACTCTTGTTAATGGTCATAACATAAGAGACCATCAACATAAATTGCTTCTTAATTTAGAAACTTGAGTAAGAAAAATATATGGAATTTATAATTTTATAAGAATATTGATAGTTTATGTTTTGATTGTGAATATCACCTGTAGTAGGTATTGCTTCCTCAATTGAATCTTCACCAATCAAATTATACTCAGTCACGTGTAAAGGTGGTTATTGGGGCTATTGTGTGAAGACAAAAACTCACATGATACGGGGTACAATATTTTAGCACAAATCATACCCACCTCTTCTAAAGTGTTAGAGCAGCAATACTCAACTTATGCCCCGTCTCATCGTGAGACCGTCCCATGCAAGTGTCTCTCTTGTGTGAAAGTTAGTGGGTGTAACTCTATTTATTTAGGGGGTAATTGTAATTAGGCATAACATTTTTTTGGGTAGTGGCCCTAGTGGGGGTGGTGGATAGTGTAATGAAAGTGTAATTTGCTCATTTATTTATTTATGTGTATATAGGAAAATAGTATATATATATTTTTAATATAATTATATCAAGTTTGGATAGTGGCCTCATACAATGAGAAAATAGAGATATCTTTCTCATTTCCTTATGGTCATCTTTGCACATGTGGTATGAAACACATGTCACAATGTTTTAACTTCCCGGGATGGAAGCGTATGTCATTTTACTTATTTGACATAGTGTAAATCACAGTGCAAGTGTATACTCGACACTTAACTTGGATTTCCTCCCTCAATTGTCCAGGAATCCATTGATTTAGCTTTGTAACAAGTCAAATAGATTCATGGTAAAATCTATTGTGATTATCTATAATATAATCTCATCTCTGCACATACCTCGATGTCAAAGGCAATTGGTCGTATGATAGAGCAAATCAACTTGTCGGCATACTATTATATGAACCTTTCATATAATTCACAATACATAAATATCTAGTAACATTAACAACTACTATGTAGTCCATTTAAATCCATACAAACACAATATCTTAAGATGTCTTACACATCTATGTATGTCGGTCTTGAAGATGCTTATTTGAATGGGGAGAGGGAAGGAAGAGCTATTGGTAAACGCATTGTTTGCCTCCTTCATTTACTGGAGGCCCGAGGTACATGATGCAGAATTATCAAGATCTTTATGGCTATTTATTCGTCGTTGAAATTTGGTTATCCACAATTGTTTTATAACATTCGTGCAATGTGAAATGGCGTAAATTGTTCGTTATATGTCTCAAAGAGGTCAAAATCCCGAAGATCGACCAGATATTGTATGTCGCATCTTTAAGGTCAAACTGGATGTACTGATTCGTGACATTCGACAAAATAAAATATTTGGAAACGTTAAATCAGGTACAATTTTTTTTTAACAAAATTTTATTTATAAATAAATTATATTATAATAATAGCATATAATCATAAATTAAATGTAGAAATTTGTAATAAAATCTATACGTTACTTTGCAGTTTTGTATACTGTTGAGTTTCAAAAACGTGGTCTGCCTCATGCACATATCTTGGTTTTTCTGGAAAAGTATAACGATGCTCCTTCAGGTGATGATATTGATAGAATAATTCAAATTTGAATTACGGATAAGTCGAATGATAAGCGATACTTTGAAGTTTGTCGTGATTTTATGATGCATGGTCCTTGTGGTCCAACTGTTAAGTACTCTCCATGCTACTCTGAAGAAGGTGAATGTACAAAGCACTTTCCAAAGAAATTTTCGTTCGAGAGTTCATTTGATGATGATGGATATCCTATTTATAGGCGGAGGGACGATGGAAAAACTGTGAAGAAAAAGGGTGTTTTTTTGGACAACGGATTTGTTGTTCCTCATAACATATATCTTCTCCTGAAATACGGTGCACATATTAATGTTGAATGGTGCAATCAATCCAGAGCCATTAAATACTTATTCAAGTGTATCAACAAGGGTCATGATCGTGTGACAACTACTTTTGTTGAAAATAATGGGGAGTCTAATCACGCATCAGATGTTGATGAAATCAAGATGTATTATGATTGTAGGTATATTTCGCCGTGTGAAGCTGCTTGGAGATTATTTGGTTTTGAAATTAACTACAGGAATCCCTCTGTTGAACGTTTGACATTCCATCTACCAGAACAACAGAATGTTGTGTTCAGGGACACCGATTCTTTGCATTCTGTTTTGGACAGACCGAGTGTGAAGACTAGCATGTTTTTAGCTTGGTTTTAGTTGAATAAGCATTCCGATGATGCTGCTAAGTTGACATATGCTCAAATTCCTCAGTTTTTTATTTTTAAAAGAAAAACAAGGAAGTGGGAACCAAGACAAAGGGGATTTTCAGTTGGTCGTATTTCTTATGTACCACCTGGTACTGGTGAGGCATATTATCTGAGGATTCTGTTGAACGTTGTCACTGGACCTACGTGTTTTGATGATATCAAAAAAATTAGAGGAATGGTTTATTCCACATTTCGTGATGCTTGTTTTGCTAGAGGGTTGTTGGAAGATGATAAAGAATATGTTGATGGACTAGAACAGGCTAGCGTATGGGCCTCTCCATCAATTCCGGATCTCTTCGATGAGATCTCTTTTTGTTACTCTTCTCAATTCCGGATCTTTAGATAATCCGGGTGATATTTGGGATAAGTGTTGGAAATATTTGTCTGATGATATTTTGTACAAGAGAAGAAAAATAATGCGGTATCTAGGTGTTTTTTTTAAAATTATATATTATTTCAATTTAATTTCCCTCCGCTGAATTATTTATCGCTCAATTTCCTTATTTTTCCGCACCAAAGTTTATTACATGATTTATTTTTAGGCATTTTATATATATAATCAACCATAATTATATAATTATATTATATTAAGTGTTTTCAAAGAAAAAATATCATTTTTATATTGTTGGTGTGTATATTTTCATATATATATATATATATATTATATGTAACCATTAAGTGTATTATTAAAATATATCATTTAATAATTTATGTATGATTTTTTAAATTATGATTTTTTTTATTGTTTTTATATTTTCTAGAGTTGAGAATGTCGGATGATGAGATCAAGAACTGCTGTCTTTTGGAAATTGATAATATGTTACGTTCTCTTGGTAAGAGTTTGCATGACTTTGATGGTATGCCTGTGGCAGTTGCTGATACCAATATAACATCCCGTAATAGGATGATTTTTACTGAGTTATCGTATGATAGAGCTGACTTGCGAATGGAGTATGAAGTTTTGCTAGGGAGATTGAATGATGAGCAGCGTGTTGTTTTTGATAAAATAATTACATCTGTGTCGTCGAATTTAGGTGGAGTGTTTTTCTGTGTACGGTTATGGAGGTACTGGGAAAACATTTTTGTGGAGGATACTATCTTATAGATTACGATCTGAAGGTGAGATTGTATTGAATGTAGCATCGAGTGGCATAACATCACTTTTACTTCCTGGTAGACGTACAACGCATTCTAGGTTTTGCATTCCAATCAATTTATGCGGAAGATTCTACGTGTAACATCAAACAAGGTAGTCATCTTGCTGAACTTTTGATTAAGTGCAAGCTCATAATATGGGATGAAGCTCCAATGACTCACAGACATTGTATTGAAGCATTAGATACATCATTGAGAGATATCATGCAGCTGTCTGATCCATCACGCTGTGAAATACCATTTGGTGGAAAAACAATTGTTTTTGGGGGAGATTTCCGACAGATATTGCCTGTCATTCCAAAAGGAATGAGACAAGACATTGTACATGCCACTATCAATTCATCGGATTTGTGGAATGCATGCACAGTTTTGAAGTTGAGAAGAAACATGAGGTTGATGCAATTCAATTTGGTTCAGGGGATGAACAAAATGAAATTATTTTCGGAATGGATCGAATCAGTTGGTGATGGAATTATAGGGACAAAAACTGATTATGGTTCAGATATTATCGTCCCTGATGATATTTTGTTGAAATGTGGTGATGATCCAATTGCTTCCATAGTTGATTGTATTTATCCGGATTTTAAATCGAGGATGTACGATCACGAATTTTTATAGGACAGAGCTATACTTGCGCCGACACTTGACGTTGTTAAATCTATTAATGATTACATGGTTCGGTTAAATCAAAAGGAGTTTCACAAGTATCTTAGCTCCGATAGTCTTTGCAGGTCTGATTCCAATTTTGATTCTTTTGCTGATGTTCATACTCCCGAGTTCCTCAACACTTTGAAATTTTCCGGTGTGCCCGACCATGAACTTATTCTCAAAGTTGGAACGCCTGTTAGGTTGTTGAGAAATATAGACCATTCAAGGGGATTATGTAACAGAACTAGGTAAAAAAATTTTTTTAGTTAATTTTTTTTTCAAATATTTACCATTTCTTATAAGATTATTTTTATAATTTTTTTTTTATTGTAGGTTGGTGGTCACTAGGTTGAGTGATAAATTGATAGAAGGTAAAGTTCTTACTGGCAGCAGCGCTGGTGAACTAGCATTGATACCTAGATTGTCACTGACTCCTTCCGATACTAGGTTACCGTTTAAGTTTACACGTAGACAATTCCCGTTGATTGTTTCATATGCTATGTCAATAAATAAAAGTCAAGGACAATCATTTTCTCATGTCTGAGTATTTCTTAAGAACCCGGTGTTTAGCCATGGCCAGCTTTATGTCACAGTTTCAAGGGTTACCAGTCGACGTGGTTTGAGGATTATGTTGTGTACTAATGGCAGTTCTGAACATAATATAACAAAGAATGTTGTATTTCAAGAAGTGTTCCGAAATGTTTAGATTTTTTGAATTATTTTATGATTTGTTTTTTTTTCCTACATTGTTTTTCTTTAAAAGTTTGAATGTTATTTTATTTAACAAATGATTGTTGTCGTTTTACTTTTATTTAAAAAAATAAATCAAGATGCTATATGCGTGTTTATAAATTAAAAAATGTGAATCACTTATGCTTAATAAGTATAGTTTAAAAAAATAATTTGTGAAATGGTAATCTGATACTCTAAGTTTTAGGAAATTTTGCAGTTGAACTTTGAGGATAACAAATTGAAATGGATTGAGTATTAAATTAATTAAATATGTAAAAATTAATAACTTCCGTGCAATGCACGGGCTGGCGAAATACTAATCTCAATAAAATAAACTGAAAAAAGAAATCCATCTCACTTAAATAATTAAAATAAAAAGTCAAAATACAAATTAAAATAATTAAAATTTCCAGATTTAAACTAAATTTACAAAAAAAAAAAAATTCAAAATCGTTCCCCTACTCCTGCAGTTCTCCACGCCGCCGTTGCCCACCACCACCATCATCAACAATGGCGGCCGCTGCTTCCACAACCGCCTCCCTCGGCATCACCCAAATCTCCTTTGTTTAAATCCAATTTGGTTGTTGGTATTTTAATTTAAGATTTTTTTTTTAAATTTAAAATGAATCTGAATATATATATTAATTTCAATTTTAATTTTTTTTTTTATTATTTACCTGGGTGTAAATTTTATTTTCATTTTCGATTTTTTTAATCAGTTTGATACACAGGTTTCACGCCACGTGTCCATGTCAATACGAGTCAGCGTTTTCCGTTCAGAATTAGGGGCGTGTGTTTACGTCGTTTTTTGCTAGTTTGACCGGTCTTCGACGATTTTGGACTAAATTGGTTCAAATTGAATATATATGAGATTAAATTGAAAAAAGTTGATATGTATGGGACCATCTTGATAAAGGTGCAAATTATGGGACGTTTTTTGTTTAAATCCCCTACTATCACAAATCAATTTCTTATTAATAGAGCAAAGCTGGCTCTAAGTTTGACAATTAATTAACTTTGTCCAAATCCCATGCACATTGGAATAACGTGATAATGATTAATGGGGGATGTTTCTCAATAGATTTCAACATTTCATGCCATGAATTAGTGAGGAATTGAATTGATAATATCGCACGTCTAGCATTACATATGTTATATTAATAAAACTTGTTTATTAAACACTACTAATTAAAATAAATAATTGTAATCAGTACACAAGCCTAGGGGATAAGGAATTAATAGTGCCTGCATTATTAAATGCCTAAATTAAAAGCTTGATTAGATTTATCTTTTAAAAGAATGGTTACATCTGGGAGGTTTCCGCACGATAGGTTTCATATTTTAGAAATTTGGACTTGTTCAATATCGGGGGTACGTCTGGAGAAGAAATGAGATATTCGATCTAGATTCGAATTTAAGACTTAACTGGAATGCGTTGAAACTCGGTTTCATCAATTTTATAAAATGAGTAGGATTTCATGTGTATTAGGTGTCTCTTGCAATTTAGAGATAGAATTCAAAGTAGTTCCATAACTTTTCACTTTTTTCAAAATAATCCCAAAATAGTTTGATGTACGAAATTGCTCCCAATTTTTTGCAAACTGTACCATTTTCGTGTCAAATTCGTCGGAATTGATGAAATGACATCGTTTTTGGTCATGAATTTAAGTCGGAAATCTCCAAATTCATTGCTCACATGTAACATGACAAAAAACGACGTCCTTTCGTCAATTCCGACGAATTTAGGACGGAAATGGTATAATTCGCGTAAAATTTGGATCAATTTCGTACATCAAACTTTTTTGAGACCATTTTAGAAAAGGTGAAAAGTTATGAGACTATTTTGAGTTATATTCCTGCAATTCAAATGCGTTTTTTAAACATGCAATTTGTTTACGCTAAAACATTCAACTTGTAACAATAAAGATAAATTGTATATTTTAAAAGTACACTTGATCAGTTGCGCAGTGCACCTATTGCGTACAAGATTTTGTCATTTTAAAGTAAGAAGACTTAAGCAATGTGAGCTTCAAAGTAAAAGTGAGGAGTGTTTGTTAATCTTGAGACTAATGACTATCCTACCAACTGATTTTTAGTTGGTTAGTTGAACGACCACACTTAGTTTGTGCAAATATAGTAAACTGATCTGGTTAATTTATTCTCATTTTAGTTTGAGAATTTTTTTTCTAAAGAGAACTTTTTAATTAATGCAATATCAACTAATTAATGTGATGTGATGATCAGTTGATCTAAAATTGTTGCATGCTTTGTAGTTGTGAATGTTGACAAATAATAATAAATCAAAGTTGTATACAGCACAATTTTTCATAGTTGTTCGACGCAAAAAATTCTACATTCACTCTTATCAATCAGTTAGAGTAATTATTTTCATTAGAAATTTTGATTTAAAGTGGCAAAGTACACTCTTCCGATCCTTTTCTCCTTCAAAAGGATTTGCCTTGGAAATATAATGGTATTAGTTTATATGAGTAATAGTATCAGTGAGTGAAGATTATGGTATTAATACGGATCCGATCGATTTCATACGGTAAACAATTAAGTTTCACACAGATTGTTTGTCTTTTAGGTAAATGCAAAGTGGGTATCCTTGACACTTTCAACGCGGGTTTGCTGCATGAAGTTTCTAACTGAACACTAATTCATTAGAAATGAAGAAATTATTAGTGGAATATTACGTTAAGTATTTCAATTGGGGGTGATTCTTTTTAAAGTCAGTAAATACAAAATAGGGTTTTTTTTTTAACAAATATAAAAACCTTAATGACTGCATGACACAATCATTATTATAAAATGATGATAGAATAAATTTCCATTCAATAATTAATACAGAAAAACTGATACAAAATTAAGAAACACCGAAACAAGGGCTGAGGAAAACAAAACACATGCAAAGCAAGGATCTTGCTCAACCTTATAATAGTTGAAGCATAGACCCTAATGCATAAACAAATAAATAAATTGAAATTAAAGACATTCTTTCTTCCGTATCAACTCTGCTCTTGTAACTTCAATATGAAACGTCAATCAGATTTTCTTAGTATTGAATGGGAGGAGGTGGTGAAGTATAGTAGTATGGTGGCGGTGGTGACGGTGATGGAGGCGGTGGAGAAGTGTAATAATATGGCGGAGGAGGAGAGGGGGTAGGCGGAGGTGGAGATTTGTAAGAATATTGTGGATGTTCAACGTACGTTGGAGGTGGTGGTGAGTTGTAGTAGTATGTTGGTGGTGGTGGTGGTGAGGTGTAAGAGTATTTCTTTGGTGGTGGAGGTGGGGACTTATAAGAATATTTTGGGTGCTCTACGTGTTTTGGAGGTGGCGGTGAGCTGTAGTGGTATGGTGGTGGTGGTGATGCGTAAGAGTACTTTTGTGGTGGGGGCGGGGACTTGTAAGAATATTTTGGATGTTCAACGTGCTTTGGGGGAGGTGGTGATTTATATTGATAAGATGGTGGTGGTGGTGGTGATTTATAATGGTATGTTGGCGGCGGTGGTGAGGTGTAAGAGTACTTCTTCGGTGGTGGAGGAGGGGACTTGTAAGAATATTTAGGATGTTCAACGTGCTTTGGGGGTGGTGGTGATTTATATTGGTAAGATGGTGGTGGTGGTGATTTATAAAGGTATGTTGGCGGTGGTGGTGAGGTGTAAGAATACTTCTTTGGTGGTGAAGGGGGAGACTTGTAAGAATATTTAGGATGCTCGACGTATTTTGGAGGAGGTGGTGATTTATAGTGGTATGCTGGTGGTGGTGGTGGTGATTTATAAAGGTATGTTGGCGGTGGTGGTGAGGTGTAAGAGTATTTCTTTGGTGGTGGAGGGGGCGATTTGTAAGAATATTTAGGATGATCGACGTGCTTTGGAGGAGGTGGTGATTTGTAGTAGTATGATGGTGGTGGTGGTGAGGTGTAGGAGTACTTTTTCGGTGGTGGAGGTGGCAACTTGTAAGAATATGTGGGATGGTCGACGTGTTTTGGAGGAGGTTGTGATTTGTAATGATATGACGGTGGTGGTGGTGGTGAAGTGTAAAAATACTTTTTCAGTGGTGGAGGAGGTGACTTGTAAGAATATTTGGGATGTTTGATGTGTTTAAAAGGTGGTGGTGGAGGTGAGCTGTAATAGTATTTTTTGGTTGGTGGATGAGGCGGTTTGTGTGTGTATTTTGGATGCTCCACATGCTTTGAAGGTGGTGGTGGCGACTTGTAAATATATTGCGAATGTTTTACGTGTTTTGACGGTGGTGGAGGAGATGAATAAACATATGGGGCGTGAGCTGAGACATGGTTAAGTATGACACAAAATGTGAAAGCACATACTAATAAGTGCATATGCCCTGGTTTTATAAGACTTCCCATTTTTAGGAGCACTGATTGTATGTTTGATGAAATTGAAGGTTTTAATTAGCCTTTATATAGTGATCAATCTATAATCTATTGCATAAATTCAGTTTTTAATTGAAGGAATAGCTGGCATTAGGTTTGACTATTAAACCCTTTTAAATTAATTTCCACATTATGTCTACATATGATTAATGGGGTGCATGATTCTTTGTAAATTTTAATCATTCATGCCATGAATTCGTCAGGGTTTGAATTGATTATAAATATTATTAAAATTGCACGTCTCTACGTTCATATATATATATATATATATAATACTATAATTCATTAATTTCTTATAATATAAAATTAAATAATTAGGAAAATAACAGAGATAATTGAAAGGCTTTCCAGCCAAATGATTCTATTAAGTTTGTAGCAAGTTGAAGCAATCAAGATGCAATAATTTTGAGAGAATATTGCCTGCATTAATACTGGATAAATTAATTAATCAATTAAGATGCATTTTTTTCTTAAGAATCATTCCATTGGTGACTTTCATGCGCACAAAGATGTGGTAGCCACTAAATTGTACGATAGCATTTCATTATAAGATTAATGAATAATGAGTTGAAACTATTACATTTTATGAACTTATAAATCAAATTTAATTATTCATTTTTATTATTTGAGGAACATTCAACGATTTATTTCTTCACCATTCTTCAAGACAGTGACGATGGGACATTTGAAAATGTGGATCAATTTTTTAGGCAAAATTTTGTATATATACACTAAATATACCGTATAATTTTCATGTAATTTTCAATACGAGCGATTGTTTTCCTGTAAAATAAAAGTGAAAGTAGTGATATTATTCAAAATTGCACTTGAGTCACGCATGGTGCATTTAGTGCATAAGAGACCTAAATACATTTTTAACATAAATCTAACTTATGAATTTGCTTTCGTACATATAAAAAGCTCCATCTACAATGATGTGAATGATATATCAGGTTGTGTAAAAATCAAGTCTTGGATAATAAATAGTTAATGATAAATATGCATATATAAATGAAATTAATAAATAAATTAGTGAAATGCTTGTAAATTTTTCGTGAAACGTACAATTTGTTATCACTAAAGCATGCAAGTTGTTTTTAGTGAAATATTTCCATTTTCCAGCAAAGCTAAATAAATTACATGTTTCAAAAGTAAATTTGAATTGCACGATAAACATGGACAACTGCGATCATGGTAAGGAACATATACTTCTCTTTCATTGTTGCTGTAAAGAATGAAATTAAATCATAAGAGAAGAGAATTGTTTTCACCGTGAATTTGGTGATGCAAGGTTCCACTATTTATAATGAGAGATTACAACATATTTACATCAATCTAAGGTATAACAAACTTACGTAGATACAAGGGAAAATATCACAACAAATCTATACACGATTTACATCAATTTAATTCGCTCTTATCTAATTAAGGGATATCCATAGAATATTCCCTATTTACCCCCCCCCTCAAACGAAGTGTGGGATTTTCATCTACATGAAGCTTGGAACGTAAAAACTCGAACAGTGGTCGAGCGAGGCTTTTTGTGAAAATATCAGCGACTTGAAGATTGGAAGGCACGTACTTTGTTTCCAACTTCTGAGAAGAGACGAGTTCTCTGATGAAATGACAGTCAATGTCAATGTGCTGGGCGCGTTTGTGAGAAATGGGGTTTTGACTCAGAAACAGGGCGCTCTTGTTATCACATAGCAGCACGGGTCGCGATGGGGGTAGTGTAGTAGTTCACGAAGTAAGTGAGTTTGCCAAATCATCTCTTGAGCAGTATTAGCTAGTGCACGATACTCGGACTCACAACTCGAACGAGCTACTGTTGGCTGTTTCTTAGCACTCCAGGATACCAGGTTTCCTCCTAAATAGATGGAGTAGCCATAAGTGGATCGACGTGTGTCCATACAACGGGCCCAATCTGCATCAAAGTATCCGAGAATAGAGTAATCCGATGATCGGGAGAAGGTGAGGCCAAAATGAATGGTGCCCTTAACATAGCGCAATATGCGCTTAACAACCAAAAAATGATCGTCAGTAGGGGACTGCAGGAATTGACTGACGTGATTGACAACATATGAAAGGTCCGGTCTTGTGATCGTGAGGTACTGAAGAGCACCTACGAGAGAGCGATATAGAGTTGGATCTTTGAAAGGTTCGCCATCACGAACAAGAGATTCCCCTGGGGCCAAAGGTGTGGAAACCGGCTTCGAGTCCAATAATGAGGCTCGGGTGAGTATGTCATGAGCATATTTTGCCTGGCCCAAGAATAGACTATGATCAGAGTGTGATATTTCAAGACCGAGAAAGTAACTTAGAGAGCCCAGATCTTTGACAGCAAATTCTTTATTCACACGAGCAATAAAGTCCTGCAAAACAGATTTGTTACTTCCTGTTAAAATGATATCATCAACATATAGTAGCAAGAAAATAGTGTACTCAGAAGTATGCAAGAAAAATAAGGAAGTATCTGCCCTGCTTCGAAGAAAGCCTAAACTAGTAAGAAAATTGCTGAAACGATCAAACCAGGCACGGGGAGCTTGGCGGAGGCCATAGAGAGCCTTTTTGAGCTTGCAGACATGGTTCGGATATCTCGAATCGATGAACCCTGGAGGTTGCGCCATGAGGACCGGTTTGTCCAGAACGCCATGAAGAAAGACATTCTTGACGTCAAGTTGGTGGAGGGGCCAATGGCGTTGTACAGAAACTGCTAAAATGACTCGTACTGTAGCAGCACAAACGACAGGACTGAAGGTGTGGGAAAAATCGAAGCCCAGGATTTGTGTGAATCCCTGTGCAACCAGACGAGCCTTGTATCTTTCAATTGTGCCATAAGATTTGAATTTTATCCGGAATACCCATTTGGATCCAACAATGTTCTCATTAACTGGACGAGGAACCAACTCCCAAGTGTTATTTTGGTGTAGGGCATCCATTTCTTCACGCATGGAGGCGAGCCAGTGGGGCACCTTAATAGCTGATTTGAAGCCCTTTGGTTTCTAAGAAACAGACAAAGAAGACAACAAAGCAGTAGAAGCCATATCCACAAAGTATTTGGGTTTAACAATACTGGATTTTGCACGAGTTTGCATGGAGTGAGTGTTGACAGGTGGAACCTGTTGCGGAATAGGCTCGGGTTGCTGGGCTGGAATTGTCTCGGACTGCTGGGCCGGAGCGGGCTGTTGGGGTTGAGGTTGTGGGAGTTGTTGGGCTGCATGAGGGTCGACATGGGCCTGACTGGGTTGGTTGGGTAGGGTGGTGGGCTGTATGGGTGTATCTGGCTGGAGGAGGTCTGGGTTTACTCGGTTAGGGGTGGTTTGTGAGGTTGGCCCAGTGCGGGCAGATGGCCCAATGGAGTGGGGAGTATATGGCAGCCCATTTGGACTAGTGGGTGTTTGTGGGCCATTTGGGCGGGTAGAGGCAGTCGGCCCATTTGGGGAAGTTTGACCAGATTGACTGTTTCCGTTTGAGTGGACCTGTGGTTCAAAAAATTCAGAGAATTCTAAGTTAGATGCAGTAGACGAATTAGGAGAGGTATTTTGAAAGGGAAAATTAAGCTCATCAAATTCCGCATGACGGGTAATGTAAAAATGAGATGTAATAGGATCGAAACACCGAAAACCCTTGTGAATGCTACTGTAACCAAGAAAAATACAGGGAGTGCTACGAGGTGACAACTTATGAGAATCATAATCACGCAAGTAGGGAAAAACGCGACAACCAAAAACTTTGAAATTTTTATAATTAGGGGCGGAACCAAAAAGAATTTCAAAGGGAGATTTGTTATTCAACACAGAAGAGGGTAATCGATTTATGATATAAACAGCAGTGGAAAATGTATCAATCCAGAAACGTGCAGGTGCATGAGCATGAAAAGGCAATGATAATCCAGTTTCAGTTATATGTCTATGTTTTCGTTCAGCCCGTCCATTTTGTTGTGGAGTATAAGGACAAGAAAAACGATGTAAGACACAACTTTTAGCAAAAAAACTTTGAACACGATTATTAGTAAATTCAGTTCCCCCATCACTTTGGAATGTTTTTATATTGGTGCCAAATTGATTACAAACCAAAGCTGAGAAACGTTGAAGAATATCAAAAAACTCAGATTTAACACGCATAGGATATAGCCAAGAGAAACGCGAGAAATCATCCACAAACACAACATAATAACGATAACCATCATCAGAAGTAATGGGAGCAGGACCCCAAAGATCACAATGAACTAAATCCAAGACATTCAAAGCACGTTTTTCATTCAAAGAAAAAGATAAACGTTTACTTTTAGCTAATTGACACGACGCACATAGGGTAGGTTTTGGCAAAACAGAAGTAACGGCCAAGTGACCTAGTTTATTTAATAACTGAATAATGGAAAAAGAAACATGTCCTAAACGGGAGTGCCATAATTCAAACGACGACTTAGAAACTTTAGAATATAAAGCAACAATCAAGGCTGGAGTGCCATGTTCCAAAACATATAATCCATCCTTACACCTGCCCTTTGCTAATATCTCCTTTGCCATCCGAGTCTGAATCACAAATGATTTGTTAGAAAACAAAACGTCAACAGGCAAATCCGTAGTTAATTTACTTATGGAGAGCAAATTTTTTGTTATATGAGGAACTACTAGAACATCTAAAAGAGGTAATTTATTATTGACAAAACGAGAACCTAAATGAGAAATAGATAGTGCGTCACCATTACCAACGATGACTCGTCCATTACCGGTATAAGGCTCAAAGGTGTCAAGAGTAGCAGCCGAGGAGGTCATGTGGGCAGAAGCACCAGTGTCAAGGTACCAATCCGGCTGAGGCTGTGGTGATACATTGCACTGAGCATCAAAGGCTTGAACAAGATTAGCCGCCTGAGAAGTGCATTCTTTGTCATAACGCGAAGGACAGTGGTTTGCATAGTGTGGACCCCAAAAAATTTGACACCGAGGGGGGTATGGCTTGCGTCCAGCTTGTTGACCTGCAGAGTTAGGGTTCGAACCTTTATAATTCGAATTAGAAAAAGTATTACCATTGTGGCCTCGGCCACCAGAAACACTGCGACCCCCCGAGCCATTTCCGTGAGGGCGGTATCCGCCACCAGAACCAGAACCACGACCAAAGTTAGAACCGCCACGACCAGGGGTGGAGTTTCAGTTGGCATAGAAGGCAACAGGTGGAGGAGCATCACCGAACATGGCTTTATTGTTCAATTCATACGTTCGGGCCTGCTGGAGTAATTCATTAAAGCTTAGATGGGGCATGAGCGTCATACGAACGTCGGCAAAGGCACGAAAGTGGGGCCTAGACCGCGAAGAAACCAATGACCCTTGTCCGCGTCTGACACTGGATGGCCAATTGCTGCTAACTGGTCGCACAAAGATTTGAAGTTACGACCATATTCGGCTACAGTGGGTGAACCCCGTTTGAGGAGCTGGAGTTCATCGCGCAAGTGGTGTGCTCGAGATGGAGATGAGTGGCTGAATGCCGCCTCGAGGGCGAGCCAGACGTCACGGGCGCGCTTGATTTCGACCACTTTAGACATCGATTCTTCGGTGAGAGAGGAGAGCAGCAAACTCAGTGCACGGTCATGGCGTTTGTGCCATGCCTGAAATTCTGGGTTGGGAACGTCGACGTTTTCAGCATTCTTCACAGTGGGAGAGGGCTCGACAGAGGCGAGATTGTCACAGCGCAGCATCGGTTCGACTTGGCTTTTCCAGAGTAGGTAATTTTTTGAGGTGAGTTTGATAGTCACCATGTGGATGAGAGTAGCGAGGGGAATAAGGGTATTGGCCATTGCAGTAGGATGATGAAAAATATCAGATCAAAGGTTGTGGGGAAGGAGAGTAGCGGGTTTAGATGCGGAATTTGCGTAAGAAGGTTGACGGAGTGAGATTGTGCAGGAGTGAGGGGAGGTTGCGAAATTTGCGAGAGTTATGACGCGGGAAGTTCTATACACGATTTACATCAATTTAATTCGCTCTTATATAATTAAGGGATATTCATAGAATATTCCCTGTTAGTTGCACTATCAGAACAAATATCTCGGTGCTAGTAATTTTATCTGATTTGTTCGTATTATATGTTGAAATGCTCGTATTTCACTACAAAAAATCTGCATTTTAGGGACGGAATTTGAGACGGCAAAACCGTCCCAAAACCTCAATTGTGACGGTTTTGGGACGGTTTTTTTTTCCGTCTCTAAAACAGTCATCTCAAATCAAAACCGTCCCAAATCATCAAAACCGTCCCAAATCATCGAAACCGTCCCAAATCATCGAAACCATCCCAAATCGGGACGGTTTTTAGACGGCCATAACCGTCCCAAATCACGGACGAATTTGGGACGATCGTAATCGTCTCAAAACGACCCGGATCCACCCCGTTTCAGGTCAAAAAACCGTCCCAAAACCGTCGGTATTTAGGACGGTTAAACCATCCCAAATTCGGACGAAATTAGGGACGGTTTTATCGTCCCGAAAGGTGTCGATATTTAGGACGGTAAAATCGTCCCCAAATTAGGGACGATAAATCAGGGACGACAAAACCGTCCCTAAATCAGGGACCGTAAAATTCGTCCGAATTAGGGACGGTTTTACCGTCCCAAATCATTTTATTTTTTTTAAAAAAAAACATTCAGGAGGTGTTGGGGAATAAGTTGCACGGATCTATTCGGGATAAATATTTAAATACAAATTTAATTCTGATAATTATTACTAGCATGAATTAATCCTATATTAATTCAAATAATAATTCAACAACAAATCATGCATATAAACAGTTCACGTAAATCCTACGCATGCGGAATTACTATGAGTTAACGTGAACGTACCTCTTGGAATGACAATGACCTCGTTGATTAGACACACCAAAAAAACCTTCCCAAATATTCCCTTAATCCTTGCTCGACAATCCGGTGGTAGGATGCTCGCGAACAATTAACAAAAGGAAAATAAACTTTGTTGCACCACCTTTGTGGATTTACTAATTTTTCCAGCACATGGAATTGTACTTGGGAATGAAACACTCATCCCCTATTTATAGAGGTGTGGTGGTCGAAAATTTGGGATAAAATAATATGGGAAAATATTTTTCTTGATCTCCAAGAAATCTTGAATATATCTCATATATTCTTTTCTCCATAATTAAAACATTCCACAAAAAATCCCAACTCCTCTTTGTTATGGAATTTTCGAAATATAGGGAACAAGATTCCAAGATTTGGATCTTCTTGAATTTATGAGATATTCTTGTATTTCAAGAAATACATATCTTTCATAATATCTTTTCAAGAAAATCAAGAAAATCTTTCTTGCCCTTTATATTTCAAAATTTTCGAAACTTACTATATGGATAACCAAGTGGGAGATTTCTTGAATTTAATGAGATAATCTTGTATTCCAAGAATACATATCTTCATTCAATAACAAAATTCAAAGAAAATCTTTCTCCCCTTTTAACCCATAATTTTCGAAAAAATAGAGAGGAAAAATAAGGCAACAATATTTATTTTATTTTAAACACCTTTTTTCAGTTATTGGACTTTATGTTGGGCTACTTAGGGGACCTTTAGGAGAATTAAGATTGAACCTTCCAATGGATCTTGAATTATCAATATTGAGTCACAATATTATTCAAGCCCATAAATATTAATTAATCCCACTACATAATTAATATTGCACTATCCATCTTAACCCATATTACAGTCAATATGGCTCCCGGTTATTATTTCCCGTGTTTAAGATTATCTAACCCACTAATTAATTCAAGCCACTGAAATAGCTTTCCATTAATTAATATCTTTTGTCCTTGGTTAAGGAACGGTTCAACATTATTATCCATACCGGAAACTAGTTCCACTTGCAAGATTTGGTATGATAAAGCTTATGAACCTCCCAAGGGGGCAAATCGAACAAGCGTACTTGCACACGATTCTCCGTATTAAATCTTAGCAATCACATGTGACCAATAACATTGCCCAAGATAAAAAGTATTGAATCTCGTTGATTCTCTACCCATGATAAGTCAAAGCAATAGTTACCAACCACACGTGATCCCATTTAAGGGACGAAGATTAAGAAATAACGAACCACTGAGGTCTAATTCTTCCTTGTTCAGTTCTGAAGAATTTGTCCTCTTGTAGGTCCTTTTCAGTGCATCAGTCATGCACTAGTGTAATCTCTTGGTCAAGACAAGCCAATCTGAGCCTTACACTTCAACCTTTCACGATGGATTGTTCATTTCCATCTAGGTCGTGAATGGTGTACTTTTGGTTACAAAAGACTGTTAATTTAATCTTCTGTGATCTGGTATCACTAAATTAACTACAATGTAACACGTACTATTTATTGAACATTTATACAGTAAATATATGTAACATTCGATGATATTTAAAGCATCAGTGATAAACAATTTATTTCAGTAAATAAGTCCGAAATTCAGTTTTAATTATACAAAGTAAAAACATACTTTCCAGTATAATCCCAACAGGAGGTTCGATCCTAGTGGCCTGAGAAGGCATCGAACCACCTGAACCCCGAGCCACGAACAACTAACCATAGGACCATAGTGTATATAAGCCTTCACAGGCTTTGGGTGTAAATGAGCAAAATTCGTTCTCGCCTGGGATCGAACCCGGGTTGGTTGAGCGACGGGGCGGGCGCTCAACCACTCGGGCACTTGATTTCATTGGTTATGTCTACAACTTTAATAGTATATGTCCACAAATTAATTAATTTTAAAAAATGAAATTGTATCAATTTTCTATATATATATGTGCATTAATTCCACACCTTTTAAAGTTATAATTATTTTTATTATTTATAAATTCTAATTTATTTATGTTATTTTTTATTATTTATAAATTATAATTTAATTATGTTATATTATTTTAAAATTTGTATTTCTAATTATCTTACCTCAAAATTTCAAATGTTCCTCCAATTTAGATTTTCTACTTTAGTTGATTTATCTTACCTCAAGATAATTGATTTATTTTGTATATTAATTTGTACTTTAATGTTATTAGTTAAAATTTAATTATAGTTAAAACAAAATGTATTTATTAAAAAAAGTTAATTATGCAAATAATTATGAATATTAAAATGATAGTCAATGTGCTTACAATTTTTAAAACAAAAAATATTATTCTCCATTCTCATCCTCATCCTCATCTTCTTCATCATCCTCATCTTCTTCATCATTCTCATATTCATTCTCATTTTCGTCTTCGTTCAATTCCTCCTCATCGCTCTCAATTTCTACCATATCTGGATTTGCAGATGTTAAGTCTACAAAAGACCAAAATCTCCTGATTGCACCTCAGTTTGAGTCTCTATACCTTCCGTTTGGAACAGAATTTCTTCTTCCTCATTACTTTTATTCGTTTTAGGAATTTCCACCAATGATCTTGTTTTAACTTTGCAAACAGCCAACCAGTCATTATTTGACAGCGCCCCGGGGTACGTGCAATAATATACTTGAGATACTTTAACAACAAGTACAAATGGATCATAACCCGGATATTTTCTTTTTGGATTAACATCAACCAGTTTGTAATTTGAATGGATTCTTGTTCCTGTATTTGACCGATCAAACCAATCACACTTGAACAATAATACAGTCTTCGCAGGATATCCCTGGTATCCTACTTCAACGACTTCCTGCAGCTCTCCATAGTAATCACGTGTATCTGCATTAAAGTTTGAACTTTTAATGCAAACACCATTGTTTGTAGTCGTTTTGGTAGATGCACACTCAGTCGTATGAAACTTGTAGCCATTTACATAATACCCGCTATATGTGCTAACACGACGTAGTGGTCCTCTACTGAGATCCCTTATAAATTGATTCTCAATGTTGTGAGACTGACCCTGTAATTAAATATTTAAGTATATAATAAATTATATACGTGTATATCATATGCAAAATATATTATATAATAAACGATACTCACATAATTTTGGAACCATCCTGCAAATTCACGACTAATGTAGCCACCTACTTCGTCATCTGTGATATTTGGATTTTCATGTTGTAGCTCTGTTGTATAGATCCTTATTGAAAATAAAATACAATTTTTCATATCATTCAACTTAATTAATTGTTTATTCAAAAGACAAACATAAATTTAATACTTACTGGATGTACCGTTGGATCTCGTCACAATTCAATAACACATACGTGTGTGCAACTTCAGCCTCTTGTTGGGATAACCAGTATCGTTTGGTCTTTTTTCTCAAAGGTCGACCTGGAAACTAAAATATAGACAAATTACCTTCGAGATCTCCATCGACATTGTCTGTGCCTCTACCATCGTAATTACGTGGCTCATTTCTCAACCTCGTCTTAGCATGATCCTCAAAATAATACGAACAAAATGACGTAACCTCTTCATTCAAATAAGCATTAACAATCGATGCTTCAATCTTGGCCTTTTGTTTAGCATTGAGCTTCAAATTATGGAGATACCTACACGTATTAAAAGTGATTGGGAAATTAAAGGTGTACTACATAAAGTGACTTAACATATGTATAATATAAAAAAAATATATAAAATTTTACCTCTCAAATTGATACATCCACTTGTATTGCACTGGACCAGCAATTTTGGCTTCATATGCTAAGTGTACTGGTAAGTGCTCCATTGAATCAAAAAAGCTTGGTGGGAAAATGCGCTCCAACTTGCACAAAATAACTGGAATGTCTTTCTCCAAACGGATCATGTCATCAACTGTAATCATTGTTGAAGTTAAATCTCGGAAGAATATACATAATTCAGTTATAGTCTCCCATACAGTTTTTGGAAGAAATTCCCTAGTTGCAATCGGCAACAGGCGCTGTATAAACACATGACAATCATGACTCTTCATCCCTGACACCTTCCCATTTGTTGTGTTTACGCAACGATTCAAGTTTGACACATAATCATCCAGAAAGTTCAACTCTTCAATCCACTTACACAATGTTAGTTTTTCATCCTTATCAGTGTGTAAGTGGCCTTCGGATATTTTCCCGTCCTCTCATCCTTTTTCAAAGGTTTACGGTTGCATATAGTATTCAACTCATCACGAGACTTTGAAGTGTATTTTGTCTTGCCTTCTGTATTCATAATTGTGTGGAACACATTATCAAATACATTATTTTCAGTATGCATCACATCCAGGTTGTGTCGAATCAAAAGTGAGCTCCAATAGGGCAAATCCCAAAAAATACTCCTTTTCTTCCAACCACCCGGTACATGTTTATTCCAATCCACAGCTTTATATTATGTTGATTTTTTCAATCCCATCCGATTAATTTCTAACAACATTCGATCGCCTGTACAAATTCAAAACACGAGCTTATATGAGATTGTGATTTCAAACACAAGCTTACAAGTATATTAATAATAACACATTAATAAATAAATAAAATACTTGTCCGAGAGGTTGGTGCTTTCTTTTGTGATTTCTACGCTTTGGTGAATGAAAGTTTATTCCTTCGAAAAGGATGATCATCAGGTAAAAACTTTCGATGGTTGTCGAACCATGAGACTTTTCTGCTGATCGGAAGACTGAAAGCATCAGAACGTTCTATGCAATGCGGACATGCTTGTTTGCCAGCAGTACTCCACCCAGATAACATAGAATATGCTGGAAAGTCGTTAATGGTCCACAGTATAGCGGCTCGCATCGTGAAGTTTTGCTTTTTAGAAACATCATAAGTTTGCACTCCTGTCTTCCACAAATATATCAAGTCTCTTATCAATGGCTGGAGATAAACGTCTAGCTTATCCTTTGGATTTCTTGGGCCCGGCACCAATACAGTGAGAAACATTGTTTCGGGCTTCATGCACATCCATGGACGCAGGTTACTCACATTACTAATGTAACTCTGTCAATTATAGTGTAACTTTGTTCAACTCAGTTACTCACATTACTAATCCAGGACATGCAATTCAATAGAAAAGATTCACAGCATTTTACTCTAGTTTTAAATTAAATTATTAAATTTCATTGCTTGCTCAAGATACAATCCATCTTCAAAATTACATTATTTACAGAAAGAGGCATAAGAATAATCTTCAACGAAAGAATAGAGTTTGACTAATACACATCATTGGAGACAAGAAATTGTATACTGAGAACGAACGACTAAAATTGAGATTCAGAGGTGTGAAAAAACTAAAATTCAGAAAAAAAAGAAACAGAAAAGATGCATCAAAACAAGAACACAACACTCATCCTACTCTACTTCTTGAATACTGAGAACGAACGACTCATACTTTTTTTTTTTTTGGAAATGGAAGGCTGAGAACGCGGGTTCGTGCGGCGGTCGGGGTTTGTGCGACCGCGGGTTCGTGCGGCGGTCGGGGTTCAGCGGCGATCGGGGTACAGCGGCGATCGGGCGACGGAAATGTAATTTTGGGGACGGAGATGTGAAAACGACGCGGTTGAAATCTGAGACGGTGGTAGGGTAAATCTGAATTTATATTCGAAAATTTGGACGGTATTTCCGTCCCTAAACCGTCCCAAAACCGATTTCAAAACAAACCAAATTCTGAGAGGTCAAAGTGGGAGACACGTGTCCCAAAATTTGGGACGGTAAAACCGTCCCTAAATAAAATTCGAATTTGGGACGACAAAACCGTCCCAAATAAGGTGGGGGATAATTAATGGTGGGTTTCTGGGTCTCAAGTCCGCTTCAAACCCGACCCGTTTGTTTTGAGACGGTAAAACCGCCCCAAAATCGTCCCAAAACTTAAACCAAACTACGACGTTCCGGTCTTAGGGGAATTCCGTCCCAAAACCGTTCCAACTTGAGACGGTTTCTAAAACTGTCCCAAAACCGTCCCAAATGTGGTCAAGTTTGACCGGTTGACTACTTCTGTCCCAAAACCGTCGTTAATCCGTCCCAATTAGAGACGGAAACATTTCCGTCTCAAACTTTCCGTCCCTAAAACAGTTTTTTTGTAGTGTTTACTCCTAGATTATAGAAGTTAGAACTGAAAGCGGCTTGTTGATCCGATGCTCGTAGCTTTGATAATTTGCGTTTGAAGGATGAAAAATTTATATGAACTACTACGGCTACGCGCCTCCTAAAAATATTTTTAAGGGTTTACTTGAACTTGAGCCCAAATTGGGACTTTTACGGCAGTTTCATTTTTCTTTAAAGGCCGATTAAAAAAAAAAATTGACTTCATTTTTCGAGTTGAGATTTTATTTTATGTTTAGTTACACCTCAATCCTAAAGCGATGTTTTTTTTTTTTGTTTTTTTGAAGACTAAAGCGATGTTATTTTAAAATTGAGGCGTTACTCATTTATTGGAGAAGTGTTTTTTTAATGGTCAAATCACAGTTTCAGAATCGGGTTGAATCGGGAAACGGTCTGATTACCTTCAAATAACCGTTTTAAGGTTGAACCTGAAAAAAGCGACCAGAACTGTAAAAATAGATCAAAACCGGTTGAACCGATTTTTTTTTTTTTTTTTTTAAAAAAAATTATTTTTTAATTACATCCTTATTTTAATTTGTATTGTGTTGTCTATGATTTTATTTTGTTTATTTAAAAATAAAACTTATAATTTATATTCCCTCCGTCCCGATGTAATTGTCACTTTTTTTGTTGTTGTTTTGTTTAAGGAATAATAATAAAATAATAAAAATGAAGGTAGTTTGGGTATGGGAAAGAGGAAAAAGATATGTGGAGTAATGAGTGAAGTAATGAATGACATTTTTTGTAATATTGTGTGAAAAGTGAGGATAAAAATTATGGGCAGTGGAGTTATTTTTTTCTTTTATAGAATGAGAAAGTTATAGTGGGACGTCCATAAAAGTAAAACGAGACAATTATAGTGAGACGGAGGGAGTATTATTTTAAATTTTACAAGTGCACATTTCTTTTATTTTCAGTGTAATATAGGGAATATTTTTAAAAAATATTGATAAGGACCATTTTAACGGTTAGACCGCCAACCCGTACCCAATTTGGTCAAATGATGATTCAATCTCATAACCTCATGACATAGGTAGTGACTTTCTAATCACTTGATATTATTTCACTTTGTTTTGGAGAGTGAGGGTTCAGATCCAGCTATCCTCGCCCTTATTTATTAAATGAACGAGTTACACATTAATTCTATAAAACTATAGAGGCACATGTTTGCATGAGACGGTTTCACGGTGAGATGGGCGTGCTTTATTTGAGGCCAATGAGTCGGTCGACTCGGGCCCGAAAATTTCGTGATTTTTTAGGGGCCCAAAATTATATATATACATATATTATTTTGCGTTAATAGAAATAAAAAGTAGCTAGCTCAAGTGGTAAAGGTTTTTCTTCCTTACGTTGAGGTCCAAGTCTCGATTTTTGATTGTGTCATTATATTTTTTATTAGGAAAATTGTTTTTTTTTTCTTGCAAATTCAGCGCAAGGGTGAAAGAAATAACTCTAAATCAAGCTGGTGATATCAATAAATATTTTAATTCTAATAAACAAATAACCATAGAGATAAATAATGAAGTCGAGAACTTATTGGTTGAAGGAAAATGTGAAATATATATTAAGTTGAGAACTTATTGGTTGTAGGAAAATGTGAAATATTGGAAGAGGGAATAAAATGGAAGATGATAATGAATTTAAATTTTGAAGGAGTGTTTGAAACTTATGATACACAAACATCTAATGATAATGAAGAAGTGGTTGAATATTGAAAAAAACGATGAGTTTGATCAAATGATAGTAAAAATTAAGGGACACCTTGATGATCCAGTAAAGTGGAACATATTGAGCACAGAGTTATAACTATTTTATTGAAAATAGGACCCAAGAGAGACGCTCCAAACTTTTTCTCTAAACATAATGACAAAAAACATTTTTCGATGCATCACATTATAAAAGAATTTTGCCAAACGGTGGAAAATAGATAGAAGGTAACTATAATACTCAATTTTTTTAGATTTTTTTTTTAAAGCGAGTTGTATTTAATTAATTATTTAAAAAATATTCATTATATTAATTTTAAAGTAATTTTTTTTTAGTATTGTTCAATATTTAATGTCATATCATTTAAAAATTTATATTATTTTTAAATTTATATAATTAAAAATAATGTAGAGGGCCTATTTTTAAATTCGACTCAGACTTTACAATTGCTAGGATCGGTCCTGAACGGAGTATAATTTGGACAAAATGCATTAACACTTTATTAGATGTAAATGTTAGTTTTTGCTAATTTGTACTCCGTCTCATACAATTTTTTATCTAAAATTTTACTTTTAAAAAAGTCAACAAAAATAACCTTTTGTCACAATTAATAATCTTAAGAACAATGAATAATTCCAATTATTTTTATTATTTTCTTTTGTGTGTCCTACTACAATGTGCTTTAAAAAACTTTCCGGTCATACCAGCCGGTTGGACCTCTATTTGAAAGGCTAATGGGTCGACTCAAAGCATTGGAACGTTTGACTTTCGGCTCGCCAACGAACTGCTCGAAAGTGACCCGTTGAACTGATCAACGCGCTGGTCAATCTTTATTTGTAAAATATGAGGGTATATTTCCAATTTTTATTACTTATTCTCTAGCTGCTCACGACCAAAAATCAAATTCTTAATTTTCATTGTGACGAACAACCAAAAAATGTAATATTATTATATTCATGACACAAGTAACTATCATCCCCGTGCACAACCAATTATAATTTTCTACTTATAAATATAAGAGAATATAATACTAATAAGTAGATGTGAAGTAATCCAAAAATTAAAGAGAAGTCATCAAATTAGTGCTCAACTGAAAACGTCAATTAAGTGAATAAATCAATGCACAATTATAAACACTGTGTAGATGGAATTCTGAAATATCATAGCCTAACTATTTCCTCCGGTGCGCGTATTCGACTCTTTCCCAATAATTATACACTTTTACAAGGAAAAAAATAACGATGATTATATATAATCCATATATATTTGATTGTATACTACGTAATATAATATCATACCGGCTCAATCACTTTAACAGCTATAGAACGATCTGACCTAAAGTATTAAGGTTATCTGGGTAAATGTTTCCGCCCGTTTTAAAATTTAATTAGAATGAATAAATTATTTAGTGGAATATTACGTTGAGAATTTGATTGGAGTGATTCTTCTTTTTTTTTTTTTTTTTACGGAAAAAGTAAACTGTGAATAAGTAATAAAAATTGGTCGTGAAATTTTATGTGAAATAAACACAAAGTGGTTTTAATAAATCGGTATGGGAAAAACGGACTGCATTTGCTAAAAGAAAAATTGATGGTCTATATTTGCCTATGAAAATTGATGTCCTATTTTCACCAAAATATTATTGTACTTAAAAACAAACACCCTTAAGTACGGGCCTAAAAAAAAATCCCAATAAAAAAAAACCCTAATGAATGCATGACATAAACATTATTTAAATGATTTATAAATTCTCATTCATAATTAACACAAGAAAATTCCCCGGCCACAAAGTGAGAAAATAAACACAAAGAAAGGATTTTGCTCAACCAAGTAGTGGAAGCATGGACCTTGATGCGTAAACGAAAAAATAAATTGAAATTGAAGACACTCTTTGTTCCCGATCAACTCTGCTATTGTAACTTCAGTATGAAATGGAAATCATGTGTTCTTAGTAATGAGTGGGAGGAGGAGGTGAAGTATAGTAGTATGGTGACGGTGGTGGTGGTGATGGTGATGGTGGTGGAGGAGGTGGAGATATATAATAATAAGGTGGAGGGGTAGAGGGGGAAGGTGGTGGTGGAGATTTGTAAAAGTATGATGGTGGAGGGGGTAATTTGAAAGAATATTGTGGATGCTCGACGTAATTTGGAGGTGGTGGTGAGTTGTAGTGGTATGATGGTGGTGAAGTGTAAGAGTATTTCTTTGGTGGTGGAGGGGGGGACTTGTAAGAATATTTTGGATGTTCAACTTGTTTTGGAGGAGGTGGTGATTTATATTGATAAGAGGGTGGTGGTGGTGATTTATAATGATATGTTGGTGGCGGTGGTGAAGTGTAGGAGTACTTCTTTGGTGGTGGAGGAGGCGACTTATAAGAATATTTAGGATGTTCGATCTGCTTTGGAGGAGGTGGTGATTTGTAGAGGTATGCCGGTGGTGGTGGTGAATTGTAGGAGTACTTCTTTGGTGGTGGAGGGGGCGACTTGTAAGAATATTTAGAATGTTCGACGTACTTTGGAGGAGGTGGTGATTTGTAGAGGTATGTCGGTGGTGGTGGTGATTTATAATTGTATGTTGGCGGTGGTGGTGATGTGTAGGTGTACTTCTTCGGTGGTGGAGGAGGCGACTTGTAAGAATATTCAGGATGTTCGACGTGCTTTGGAGGAGGTGGTGATTTGTAGAGGTACGTCTGTGGTGGTGGTGATTTATAATGGTATGTTGGCGGTGGTGGTGAAGTGTAGGTGTACTTCTTCGGTGGTGGAGGAGGCGACTTGTAAGAATATTCAGGATGTTCGACGTGCTTTGGAGGAGATGGTAATTTGTAGAGGTACGTCGGTGGTGGTGGTGATTTATAATGGTATGTTGGCGGTGGTGGTGAAGTGTAGGAGTACTTCTTTGGTGGTGGAGGGGGCGATTTGTAAGAATATTTAGGATGCTCGACGTGTTTTGGTGGAGGTGGTGATGTGTAGTGGTATGTTGGAGGTGGTGGTGAGGTGTAAGAGTACTACTTCGGAGGTGGCGGAGGTGACTTGTAAAAATATTTGGGATGTTTGATGTGTTTTGAAGGTGGTGGTGGGGGTGAGCTGTAGTAGTACTTCCTTGTTTGTGGATGCGGCGGTTTGTGAATGTATTTTGGATGCTCCACATGCATTGAAGGTGGTGGTGGCGACTTGTAAATATATTGTGAATGTTTTACGTGTTTCGATGGTGGTGGAGGAGAGAAATAAACATAGGGGGTGTGAGATGAGACATGATTAAGTATCACACAAAATGTGAAAGCACACACTAATAAGTGCATATACCTTTGTTGTATAAGACTTTCCATTTTTAGGAGCACTGATTGTATGTTTGATGGAAGTGAAGGTTGTAATTAGCCTTTATAGTGATCTATCTATTGCATAAATTCGATTTTTAATTGAAGCGAACAGCTGGCATAAGGTTTGACTATTAAAGCCTGTTAAATTAATTTCCACTTTATGCTACATAAATATGATTAATGGGGTGATTTTTTTTGTGTCGATTCGTCAGGGTTTGAATTGATAATAAATATTATTAAATTGCACGTCTAATTAAATAATATGTATATGTATATGATATGTATATGTATGTATAATTCATTTTCTATGATATATAAAATTAAATAATTAGAAAAGTAACAGAGATCATTGAAAGGCTTCCAAATGATTCTATTAAGGTTTTAGCAAGTCCAAGCAAGATTAAAGAGAGTTGCCTGCATTACTGAATAAATTAATTAATCAAGGTGCAATTTTTTTATGGATGATCCATTGGTGACTTTCATGCGCACAAAGATGTGTTAGCCACTAAATTGTAAGATAGCATTCTTGATAAGATTAATGAGTTGAAAATTTTGACCTTATAAAAATCAAATTTATTCATTTTATTATTTGAGGAACATTGAACGATTATTTTTTCACCATTCTTCAAAACAATGAATATGAGACTTTTGCAAAGGGTCAATAATATTTTTTGGACAAAAAATTTGTACGTATCAAGTGTACTATATAATTTAAATATATTTTTAGTAGTATTAATTATTTTTAATAAATTGTGCAAGTAAAATTAATTGTATATACTTTTTAGTAAAAATAGTTATATTATAAAAAAAATATTTAAATTGCATGATTCACAAGAGAACTACTTATTTTCAACATAAACCTAACTTATAAATTTACTTTCTAACATATAAATTATAAAACTTGAGAGGTGCTAAATGGGCAGATTCTGTCCAGGACAGAATCATTAAAAAACATTTGCCCTCAATCAAGCCCACCCAAGAATCTGCCCTCAATCAAGCCCACCAAATCTAAAATAGTTTTTTTTGTCCAGTGCAAAATTTGTTCACCAAGAATTACCCATAAAACTCAGCTTCATGTATAAATAATTTAATTGATTGTAAATGATACCAGAATGTGTACAAATTTGATTCAATTTGTGCCAAATACACAAAACTTTTAAATTAAGCGGTAAATACACTTTGTCATCAATATATGAGTTTATAGACTATGACACCTAATTTTTTATTGTGTATTTTTTAGGTCAATCGATATGTCGCCACTAAAATAAATAAAGAAAGCGCTACAGAATTTTCAATAAAAATAATTAGAAGATTTTTTTGTGAAATATTTAATCGTGAGATATTAGTTAAAGTAGAAAAGAACTGGAAATTCATGGATGTTGTGCGGGTCGAACTGAGTCAAATAATTTTTTTCTAAAAATTTAAGCAAAGACAAAGCATGAAATTCGCTATCAAATTGTGTTACTATACATATAAGAATGTGATATTGTAAGGGCAATTATGTGTTACTACGTGATGATAAAAATAAATAAATAAATTACTAGTTCAATGGTATAATCTAATAGTTTGAGCCTTTACTTACCACTGTTGGTCACAAATCAGAAAGGGAAGTAAATAAAAAACTGAGGGGGAAGCGGATGAAAATAGAGGGAGTGTCTTTTTGTTTGTACAGTAACACATCTTTCTCTTCACAGTAACACATTTTGGTCATAGAGTAACACAATTTTTCAATACCTTATAGACATACATGTGTATTGAAAAATAAGTATGTGTTATTTGTCATTGCAGTAATAAATAAATGTACTTACAGTAACATATGTTTGCTCTTATAATAACACCAATCTTGGAGCGAATTCTGTTGTTTTGTTTTTACACTAATTTTATAGAAAAATGTGTTTGACCCAATTCCACCTGCAAGAATCTGTGAATTTTTCCTTATGTAATTATATGCTTCTCCTTATGACTTTGGGTCATATTTCAAGGTTCTTTCTTGCAGTAACACATGTTTGCCCTTATAGTAACACAGATCTCGGAGCGAGTTTTGCTATACTGCCTTTGCGCAAATTTTAAAAAAATATCTATTAGACCGGTTCAACATGCGCATGATCCACAAATATTTTGTTGTGCACTAATTCTGACCCGCGGGACATATTTCACGGATCCTATATTCGTGAAATATTTTATATAAAATTTTTCAAAATAATTATGTCTTTAAATAGTGAGTATTATATGTTTACAGCTTATCTACATATATTTTTTGAATCATGTACTCATCTTCATTCATCAAATTACCTACAAGCAAATTGTTCCGTAGCTGTGAGCATTTTTTACACCAGATGCAAAGAATGTATACACATTTAATTAGAAGGCGCCGGATTGTTGATGAAATTTCTAATTGAACTTAGCAAAAATCTAATTAGAATGAATAAATTATTTAGTGAAATATTACGTTGAGAATTTCATGCGGTAATCTTCCTTAAAATTAGTAAATAGGTGCAATTTTTTTGGCAATAAAATAATCCTATTGACTGCCTGACATAAACATTATTAAAAAGATGTGATAATAAATTTTCATTCATAATTAATACAAAAAAAAATTGATAAAAAAGAAACACTAAAACATGAATCCCACCAAAGTGAGAAAATAAAACAAAAGCAAGGATCTCGCTCAAACTACTAGTCCAAGTATAGACCCTGATGCATCAACAAATAACTAAATTGAAATTGAAGACAGTGCTCTTTGTTCCATATCAACTTTGTTGCTGTAACTTCAATATGAAATGGGAATCATGTGTTCTTAGTATTGAGTGGGAGGAGGAGGTGAAGTATAGTAGTATGGTGGTGGTGGTGATGGTGACGGAGGTGGTGGAGATGTATAATAATAAGGTGGAGGAGGAGAGGCGGAAGGTGGTGGTGGAGATTTGTAAGAGTATTGAGGATGCTCGACGTACTGTGGAGGTGGTGGTGAGTTGTAGTGGTATGATGGTGGTGGTGGTGGTGAAGTGTAGGAGTATTTCTTTGGTGGTGGAGGTGGTGACTTGTAAGAATATTTTGGATGTTCTGCGTGTTTTGGAGGTGGCGGTGAGTTGTAGTAGTATGGTGGTGGTGGTGATGCGTAGGAGTACTTTTGTGGTGGGGGCGGGGACTTGTAAGAATATTTTGGATGTTCAACGTGCTTTGGGGGAGGTGGTGATTTATATTGGTAAGATGGTGGTGGTGGTGATTTATAATGGTATGTTGGCGGTGGTGGTGAAGTGTAGGAATATTTTTTCGGTGGTGGAGGTGGTGATTTGTAAGAATATTTAGGATGTTCGATGTGCTTTGGAGGAGGTGGTGATTTGTAGTGGTATGGTGGTGGTGGTGGTGGTGAGGTGTAAGAGTATTTCTTCGGTGGTGGAGGAGGCGACTTGTAAGTATATTTGGGATGTTTGATGTGTTTCGAAGGAGGTGGTGGTGGGGGTGAGCTGTAGTAATACTTCTTTGTTTGTGGATGCGGTGGTTTGTGAATGTATTTTGAATGCTCCACATGCATTGAAGGTGGTGGTGGCGACTTGTAAATATATTGTGAATGTTTTACGTGTTTCGATGGTAGTGGAAGAGAGGAATAAACATATGGAGCATGAGCTGAGACATGATTAAGTATCACACAAAATGTGAAAGCACACACTAATAAGTGCATATACCTTTGTTGTATAAGACTTTCCATTTTTAGGAGCACTGATTGTATGTTTGATGGAAGTGAAGGTTATAATTAGCCTTTATATAGTGATCTATCTATGGCATAAATTCAGTTTTTAATTGAAGCTAACAGCTGGCATCAGGTTTGGACTATTAAACCCTGTTAAATTAATTTTCTTTAAATTTATTCTAACTTTTTTTATTTGTTTGTCCGACAAATGTATTTTTATTTTCTTATTTATTGTCCATCAAATTTATTCGTATGCCTATTATAAAAATATAATTTTATTTTTATTCTCCAACCATCAAATAATTAGTTCAATAGTTATAGTAATTTACTCACAAAAAATCACCTTATTTATAAGGAAACTTCACAGTACCTTATAATACTCCTATTTTATTTTATTTTTTTAAATGTTGTGCGTAATTTTCATGGAAAGGGGGAGTAAGTACATATGATTAATGGGGTGGTTCTTTGTAAAGGTGATCAATCATTCATGCCGTGAACTCGTCACCCGTCAGGTTTGAATTGATAATATAAATATTACTAAAATTGCACGTCTCTACGTACATAAGTACATATATATAATTAATTTTCTGTGATATATAAAATTAAATAATTAGAAAAATAACAGAGATCACTGAAAGGCTTCCAGTCATATGATTCCATTAACTTTTTAGCAAGTTCAAGAAAAATTAGAGTTGCCTGCATTACTGAATAATTAAATTAATTAATCAACGTGCAATTTTTTTATGAATGATGCCATTGGTGACTTTCATGTGCACAAAGATGTGGTAGCCACTAAATTGTAAGATTGCATTCTTAATAAGATTAATGAGTTGAATTTTGATCTTATAGATCAAACTTATTCATTTTATTATTTGTGGAACATTGAACGATTTATTTTGTCACCATTCTTCAAGACAGTGAATATGAGACTTTTGCAAAGGGTCAATCTTTTTAGACAAAATTTTGTATGCATCAAATGCACCGCTAATTTAAGTATAGTTTTTAATAGTATTAGTTGTTTTTAATAAAAAGTGCAAATGAAAATAATTGTATATACTTTTCAGTGACAATAGGTATTATTAAAAAAAACCATTTAAATTGCACGACACACGTGATACACAAGAGAACTACGCATCTTTTTAACATAAATCTAACTTTTAAATTTACTTTCTAACATATAAAACTCAGCTCCATGTATAATACTTTAATTAATTGTAAATGATAACATGCAGAATGTGTACAAATTGAAATATTGGGAGTAAATCGACGTCGTTTTGAATTTTTTGATCGATTTAGGATTAAAATTAGACATTGTCAAAGTTATTGGAACTAAATTGATGACAAAAAAATTTATGAGAATAAATCTATTTGAGGCTAAAGTTATGAGATCATTTGTAATTTAAACTCTTATTTATCCCATAAGCTAATACTCTATTCAATTCAATTTAATTATCTTTTTCTTATTATTTACACGGATTAAGAAATTAAATCTTTTATTACTAATAATTATATATATATTAAATGACTAATATTTACTTTCTCATGTTATTAATAAATCATTTTTATCATATATATTCTTTGCAATTTATTAAGGAAAGGGGCAAAGTTGAAAAAAAAATAGTATATCTTAAAAATTTAAAAGCAATAGACATTTTGACACATTTTTTTCTCTAAAACGCCAGTAAGATGAAATGGACTGTGTACAGTAAAAACCTCATTTCCAGTAAAGAACCTAAAAACCTCGATTAAATTAATACCTCCCGATAAATTTATAACCTCACTAAAATTAATATTTGCATCCGGTCCTAGATAAGTTGGGATCGTGAGTCCATTTCCACAATAACAAATTGGGACCCAATCAATAAAATTATAAGATAATATTTTTTTTGGATCTCAATGTATATATATTGGCAAAAGCACCAACAAGGCGAAACTATAAATTAATAGCCTCCAAAAAATAATCCATATACATATATATGATGCACTTGAATATTCTTTAAGACAACTTAGTAAAATAAGAATCTCCCCAGAACTTGCTTTTTCTTGAACTTCAAATCTATGTTGATCTCATCTTTAAATCTAGTGTTACGACAATAGTTGTGGAAAACAAGTTCATTTCATATCACAAACAAAAAGTTATGAAGAGTTGTTGATTTTGCAATGCTTCTTTTTCACGTCGATTCCACACCCAAATGGCTATTGAATCATCCTCGTCCAGCCCTTCATCATCTTCCGGATTATGAATGACATTCACGAACCCACTATATCTTCTAGAGTTCCGAGGAACTTTCAGCGGACATTGATTATTTTCAAATCGGCCTACAAAATTGATCGAAGCAAAATTGATTCACATCCACCTTTTTTGTGGTGATATTGCATATCGGTGATCAAATTCTCCTCCCTCACGAATGTCTTCATCCCCCTCATCAGAGTTGCATCATTTGCACTTGAGTCGTTTTGATTTTCCGCCACGCGAATTTTGCGCCAAGATTAAGAGTGAAAAGCAATTTGCTATTGCTTCTTGATGAACATTTTCGGTCCAAGTTGACACTGCCATATTGATAGCATCTAAAACTATGCATGTATACTTAAAGTTATTCAAAGAATTTGGAACTTTGAAGGTCAACTGTGAATATACGTTAAAACATCTTTAAATTAATAAATTATTAATTTATCGATATAATAATATCTCTATAAATTAATAAAATCCTCCGGTCCCAAAGTTATTAATTTATAAAGGTTTTACTATACATGCATTTTATTTGTTTGACTTTACATTTTTTGAACTAATACTTCTCTTGATATATTTTAATTTTTTTTATGAATGAATTAAACTTTGATAAAATTTGTGTCCAATGCACAAAACTTTTAAATTAAGCGGTAAATACACTTTATCATCAATATATGAGTTTATAGACTTTGACACCTAATTTTTAAGTGTTTCTTAGGTCTATCGGGATGTTTTTTTGTTTTTGTTTTTTTTGACGGGAAATAAAGATATATTAAAGTGCCGGAAAATCGGCTTCAACCAAAGGTACAATGTGATCCGGAATAGAATCCGAAAAATAAACATCAGCACAATGAAAAGCAAACTGCGCAAGGCTATGAGCCACCGCTTGACCCGACCCTGCCTCGTATTTACCCAGAATGTCCTTAATCATCACCAATTCTGTGGATGTCGCCCGCCCAAAGATCAAAGTATCGTCCGCGAAAAATAATTGCGACACCGCCAGCGCACTTCTACAGATCCGTACTCCATGCAAAGCTCCATCTTCCACCCTCCGCCTAATCAAAGAGGATAAAACCTCCACACAAAAGAGGAAAAGATAGGGGGACAACGGGTCCCCCTATTGAAGACCTCTAGACGGACGAAAGGTGGCCGTGGGTACTCCGTTGACTAACACTGCAAAGGAAACAGAGGTCACACAACGCATAATAGTATCAACCAACTGAGGCCCAATCCCAATCCGCAACATCACCCTCTCCAAGAAACTCCACTCCACCCTGTCATAAGCTTTACTCATATCCAACTTAAAAGCGTAGGAACCCCTGGTTAGCGCCTTATTATGCTTCATGAAATGGAATATCTCATAAGCTAATAAGGTGTTATCCGTAATGATTCGTCCCGACACAAAAGCAGATTGAGTAGGATCAATAAGATCAGGAAGCCAGAGCTTCAGCCGATTCGCTATAGTCTTTGTAATAATCTTGAGGGAGACATTACAAAGACTAATAGGGCGAAACTCCGAAGGAAGCTTTGGCTTTTTTAACTTAGGGATAAGGGCAATAAACATATGACTAAGGTCAGCTAGTGAAGCACCATTATTCAACACATCAAGTGTAGAAGTAATGACACTCCCTCAGACGATCTCCCAAAACTTTTGGTAAAACACATCAGACATACCGTCAGGGCCCGGGGCTTTACAAGGAAAAATTTGAAAGAGAGCCTTTGTTACCTCCTCATCCGTGAACGGTTGAGCTAACGCACATCGCATCTCATCAGTTGCCTTATGCTCCACAGCTTCCACAACTTCCTCCATATCCAACTCACTCTTTGCTGTGAATAGCTCCGAAAAGTACCCAGTGAAGACCTCCCTGATTTCCCGCTCATCCTTATGCACCAACCCCGTCCCATCCACAATCTCCTTCACAAAATTCCTCTTCTTCCTTCTCGAGGCCACCCTATGAAAGAACTTTGAATTCCGATCTCCCTCTCTCATCCAGTTGACTCGCGAGCGTTGGAGCCAAAACACCTCCTCTTTCCTAGCTAGAGCAGCAATTCTGTTCTCAAGACTCCGAGCTGCCTGGACGTTATCAGTCGTTTGCAATGCAGCTTGTAGCCTGGCCAACTCATTCTTACACCTAACAATCTCCTTGAATGTTTCCAAATTCTTTGTCGCTCCATGTTGAAAGGGTCAACCCAAAACGTCCCACATTTGTCATTAAGTCCGTAGCTGCACTCCCCGCCCCCTCCCTCCACACACTTCGAATCATGTCCGCACACTTTTCCTCTTGGAGCCACATTGCCTCGAATCGGAACAACCAACTGCCACCCGAGCCCACTCGTCATTTTCGGACCGACCACTCAACCTGTATGGTGCTATGATCGGAGATAATTCGTGCAAGATGATTCACACGAGCCTCTAGAAATCTGACCATCCAACTTGAGTTCGCTACTCCTCTATCCAATCGTTCCTGATTATTCTGCCCACCCACCTGCTTATTTGACCACGTGAACTTATATCCATTGTACCCCAGATCCGTAAGGTGGCACCGATCCAAGCAATCCCTAAACTCGTTCATCCTCTCTGCCCTCCTAACTACCCCTCCCTTTTTTATCCCCAGAGTTCAAGATCTCATTAAAATCCCCTAAACAGAGCCAGGGTAAAGTATTCCATGCCGCCAGCCTATCCATCAGATTCCAATTCCTCCATTTCTGCCCCTCCTCCGGGAACCCATAGATCCCCATAAATCTCCATGAATCCTGGTCACCGATCCTAACATCTATAACCTCCACGGGGAAATCCTCCCTCCATAACAGACCCAATCCTCCTCTACGGCCCCAATTAGTAACTACACAATCGACCCCTAAACAACTACCAAAGCCCAACTTGTACGCCACCCTAACCAACTCCCAATGCAACAACTTAATTTCACATAAAAATCAAACATGGGACCTTTAGATTGTACCTCCTTCTTCAATACCGGAACTTTTCAGGGGATCCCAAGCCCCCGACAGTTCCAACTTAGATAACTCATTGGGCTCGGCGGGGCTGCTCACCAGCAGCCTCCGCCGTTACAGTCAAGGTGTCTTCCATCATCAGGTCGAGGGATAGTTTCCTTGTCTTGCACGGACCACTCTCCACCTCCGATAGGTCATCTTCATCAATCAATTTGAGGCTTCTCTTTCGGTTTTGCGAATGTGTCCCTACAATAGAAGCCTCCTGACCAGTAGGGACCCATTGTTTCATTCTAGCTTCATGCTTCCAAGCCCTCTTCTGTGGTTGGTTAGTCGTGCCAACCTCCCCAGCCTTCGTTACGCTTTGTCCCTTCACTGCCCCTACCAGATGGTCCTCTGCAGGTGAGTGGGAAGTTAAGGATAAGGTCGGGGTAATTTTGGATTGAAGGGAGTCATCGGGTGTGGGAATGGTCAGGGATGATGGTGATATGAAGTTTGGTAGGTGGCTTAGAGGAAGGGAGATGGTTCTGGAGGTTGTAAAAAGGAAGGCTGGATTTTTTTGCAGGTTTGTGGTTGCGCCATCCGAGATAGATAGTTGGTTGCAAAGATTTGCAAACATATGGTCAGGAGCTGGCAATTCATCTCTGGATTGGCTTGGCTCGGATTGGACGGAGTTAGTGGTTTGGTTTGGTGTGAATTGGATGGATTTAGTGGAGGTGGTGATGTTTTCAGTGAGAAGTGGGTTGCTAGTTTCTGGGTGAAAAGGCCGAGTTGGGGTTGTAGGCATGCTAGGGTTTGCATGAGTTAGGGTTTGTAGCGGAGACGGAGTAGTGTGATGGGGTACGACTAATTCCTGACATAGGACCAACTCTACCTCTTTTCGGCTGTTTCCCAACTTTCCCACGCCCACTCTCAGTGAGGGGCCAAAAGCCATCTTTTCAGGATCAGAATTGTCATCTCTATCAAAAGATCCACACGACTTGTAGAAATGACCAATCAATCTCGACAGTTAAAACAGTAAAATGGAAGGGATACATAGGAAATTGGCAACCACATCTAGTCCCCCCCCGAACTTTGTTTGGACTCCATTGACTAGGGTTCGCGTAAGATCGATCTCCATCTTCATCCGGATAAATTCAACCGGATCATGATCAGACGATTTCTCAAAGCAAATGAGTGTCCCTATCCGGTTGCCCAGAGCCCGGATGACCACCTCCTCCCTATAGTGGCCAGGTGGACTAAGCCACCTCCTCCCGAAGGTTGCTAAAACCCTGACAATGATTTTACCTCAAATAGGCACCCATCAAAATGTCACGGTTGGTTCCTGATCACCCAATCCCGATCCTCCTCCATATCAAAGGAGAATATAAGCAGGCCATTCCCCCAATCTCTAGCCGACATTTTTCCTTTCGGGCGGAACGCTTTCGACAACACATCAATTAGGGCAAAGGTATTAAACTTCTTTTCGGAGAACAATTTGCCCCCCAAACAGAAGGATCCACTTTTCTTCGATCGGTCCGACCTCCCAAGCAGTATACTCAAATCCACAACATCCTCATCTTCCTGTGTATTTTGCGAGGCCATTGATGAATAGAGAGTGAGTGGATATGAACGGAACCTGTAAAAGCCTGTAAATCACAGTAAACCAACAGATCAACCTCGTTAACCATTTCCGAACACAGAATAAGACGCAACAAAAGCAAAAAAGATAGAAGAAAAGAGACCAAACGAAGAGAAACCGGTAAGAAAACAAGAGAAAATAAGAGAAAACGGAAGAAAAGCCTAAGGCGGCGATACCAAAGGGCCCCAAAACCCTAACAAACACTCCGGTAGAACGAAACCCTAGACTCCGAAGAATGCGGAGAACATGTTGCTAAATTGAGTAGTTTATTCTATCGGGATGTTGCCACTAAAAAAAATAAAGAAAGCGCTATAGAATTTTCAATAATAGTAATTGGGAGATTTTTCTATGAATATTTCATCATAAAATATCAATTAAAATATGAATAAGTTAAATATTCGAAGATCCTGTGCGGGTCGAACTGGGTCAAACATATTTTTTTTAAAAAAATAGTGCGAAGACAAAGCAAAAAATTCGGTACTAGAATGTGTTACTATACATATAAGAAGAGAAAAAAAAATTGGTCTCATAACTTTTTAGTTATTTATTTTTCGTCCCAAAAAATTTAACTATCAAATTTTGGTCCCATTTTTGCGGGAAAACATAAAATTTTATCTTTTTTTATCAGTTGCATGACACGTGCCATTTAAAATTGGGGTTTCCTAAGCTCGTAGTTGAAGTGGACGCTAAAAACTCATATTTTTGCATTTAGGAGATATTTTCTTGTTCTTTCTTATTTTTTTAGAAAAATGAACTTTTCTTTTAACAGTTAGTGTCCACATCAGTTACGAGCTCGAAAACCAGCAATTTAAACCGATACGTGACTTGGCACGACCGAAAAATGACAAAGTTTCTATTTTTCGGCGAAAATGGGACTAAAATTGGACAATGTGTTGGAGAATGAGTTGCACAGATCTATTCGGGGTGAATATTTAAATATAAATTTAATTCATTAATTATTATTAGCATGAATTAATCCTATATTAATTCAAATAATAATTGCAACAACAAATCATGCATATAAAAAGCCACGTAAAACCTAAATCACGGAATCTACGGGTTTACGTGAGCGTATTCTCTCGGGATGGCAAAGTGGCTTTGGTCGGACGGACTAACCAAAAGGACTTCCCAAGTATTCCTTAGCCCTTGCTCGACAATCCGGTGGAAGGATACTCATGAACAATTAACAAAAGGAAAAAAATAAACTTTGTTGCACCACTTATGTGGATTTGCTAATATTTCCAGCACATGGAATTGTACTTGGGAATGAACTGATCATCCCCTATTTATAAGAGGGAGATGATCGAATTTTTCAGTAGAAAATCAATGTGGGAAAAGATTTTTCTTGATCACCAAGAAATCTTGAATATATCTCATATATTATTTTTTCCCATAATTAAAATATTCCACAAAATTCCACCTCCTCTATAATATGGCATTCTTTTTGAAAAATATAGTGTTACAAGAATCCAAGATTTGGATCTTCTTGAATTTATGAGATATTCTTGTATTTCAGAAATACATATCTTCCATAATATCTTTTCAAGAAAATCAAGAAAATCTTTCTTGCCCCTATTATATTTTCAAAATTTCGAAATTTACAATATAGATAACCAAGTGGGAGATTTCTTGAATTTAATGAGATAATCTTGTATTCCAAGAATTCATATCTTCATTCCATAACAAAATTCAAAGAAAATCTTTTCTCCCTTTTTATCCATAATTTTTCGAAAATTTAGAGGAAATATAAGCAACAATATTTATTTTATTTTTAATCACCTTTTCGGTTATTGGACTATATGTTGGGCTACTCGGGGGCCTTTAGGAGAATTAAGATTGGACCTTCTAATGGATCTTGAATATCTAATATTGAGCCACAATATAATTCAAGCCCATAAATATTAATTAATCCCACTACATAATTAATATTGCACCATCCATCTTAACCCATATTACGGTCAATATGGCTCCGGTCATTATTTCCGTGTTTAAGATTATCTAGCCCATTAATTAATTCAAAGCCTTTGAAATAGCTTTCCGTTAATTAATATCTTTTGTCCTTGGTCGAGGAATGGTTCAACATTATTATCCATCTGGGAAACTAATTCCACTTGCAAGATTTGGTATGATAAAACTTATGAACCTCCCAAAGGGCAAATCAAGCAAGCGTGCTTGCACACACGATTCTTAAGTATTAAATCTTAGCAATCACATGTGACCAATAATATTGCCCAAGATAAAAAGTATTGAATCTCCGATTATTTACCCATGATAAGTCAAAGCAATAGTTATCAATCCCACGTGATCCTATTTAAGGGACGAAGGTTAAGAAACAACGAACCATCGAGGTCTAATTCTTCCTTGTTGGGATTCAGAAGAATTTATCCTCTCAGAGGTCCTATTCAACATCGATCATCATGCACTAGTGTAATCTCTTGGTCAAGACAAACCAATCGAGCCTTACACCTCAACCTTTCGCGATGGTTGTTCATTTCCATCTAGGTCGTGAATGGCGTACTTTTTTAGTTACAAAGGATTTATTAATTTAATCTTCGTGATCCGGTATCACTAAATTAACCTCTTGATGTAACACGTCATTTAATTATTGAGCGGTTGTGCGGTAAATATATATAACATTCAATCATATTTAAAGCATCGTTGATAAACAATTTATTTCAAAAAATAAGTCCGAAAATTCGGTTTCGATTATACAAAGTAAAAAGCATACTTTTTCGGTATAATCCCAACAATCTCCCACTTATACTCAAAGTCCGCTTTTAAGTATACTACAACATGTCTCGAGTAGTCCGTGACATCTAATGTCACCTACACGAACCTAATAATTTCTCCCACTTATACTTCAAAAGCAGTTGGCAATGGTCTTGACACCCATTCCACTCACATGTCTCTCAAATGTATATTGAGAGGCAGACGCTTTGTGAATGGATCCGCTAGGTCGTCCTCTCGACGCTATCTTTGCCACATCTATATCTCTCTCTTAACGATTTCTCGTATAAGATGTCTTTCCTTTAATGTGTTTGTTTGACTCGTGGACTCTTGGTTCTCTTGAATTTTGCAACCCGCCCCTAGCGAGATATTGCTAGACAAATTGAGAACACCATCTAAGTCCACTAAGAAGATCTAGAGCCCAATCGGTTCTTTTCACCGCTTCACAACGACTACTTACCCGAGTCCCATGGTTGAGTCGTTGATGCATTTACGCTTCACACTCGTCCCATTTGATGGCTACACTTCCCAAATTAAAACACACTAACTGAGGTAGATAATTTTTGGAATCTAAATATGATTGGAAATCCGAGTCCGTGTAGCCGATGGGGATTGGAGTATCTGACTGATAAATCAACATTCTATTCCGAGTTCTTTTCAGATACTTCAGAATGTTTTTAAGCGTCGTCCAATTCCGCTTTTCCTGGGGTTACTCGATATCTTGCTACCATGCCTACGACAAAAAAGCATATATCCGGTCTCGTACACAGTATTGCATACATAAGGTTTCCTACAGCCGAAGCACAAGGAATGCCTTTCATGTCATCTATCTCGTTTTGCGTCTTAGGGGACATTTTCTTGGATAGATGGATTCCAAGTCTGAAAGGTATGAATCCTTTCTTGGAATCTTGCATGCTGATTCGTTTCAAGACAGTGTCTATGTATGAAACTTGCGATAACCCGATCATCCTTTTCTTGCGATCTCGAGTGATCTTGATCCCAAGGACGTGTCCAGTTTTCCCTAAGTCTTTCATATCAAACTGTTTTGAAAGCCATGCCCTTACGTCTGATCACACCTTCACACCGTTCCCGATGATCACAATGTTATCTACGTATAGTACTAAGAATACCAATGCAGTTCCGACACACTTTTATACACACAACTTTCAAAATCGTTTTGATCAAACTCATAAGACTTTATTATATGATCAAAACTTTGGTTCCAAGCTCTGGATGCCTGTTTGAGTCCGTAAATGGACCTCTTGAGCTTACAAACTAGGTGTTCTTGGCCTGTTTCAATGAAACCTTGGGGGGTTGTTGCATATAGATCTCTTTATCAAGACTTCCGTTAAGGAAAGCCATCTTGACATCCATTTGCCGATTTCAAAGTCGAAATCGAACAATCGATAAGAGAATACGGATGGACTTAAAAATGGCATGGCTCTGGCGAAAAAGTTTCCTCATAACCGATCCCTTCTTTTTACGAGTATAACCTTTCACCGCTAGTCTTGCTTTTAAAGGTTTCAACCTTCCCGTCCAGGTCCTCTTTTCCTCTTATATACCCACTTGCATCCAATGGGTTTGACCCCATTAAGTGGTTCGACTAGCTCCCACACTCTATTATGAAACATAGAACCCATTTCGCTTTCATTCTTTGTTTTGCCAAGAATCTGATCCTTATCTTGGAGTGCCTCGTCATTTGTCCATGGGTGCGATTCGGGAAATCATGTCCGAGGACTCTCCTATTCCATGAATCTCTCGGCTGTCTAACAACCCTCCCACTATAACGAGGCTCGGTTGTGAAAACGTATCGTTTGGTATATCATCTAATCTGATCAAGACCGAGGTTTGCCCTCTAAGCTCATTTAAGGTAATCTCATACGGGTTTTCTTTGGTTCATATAGTTTTCTTCCAAAATCTAAAGTGGGTGCGGATGTCCACCTTTTGATCTTTGAACTATAGAACATACACCCTTTTTGTTCCTAAAGGGTATCCTACAAAACAGCCTTAATTCCGATCGAGGATCCAATTTACCGATTTCCTTGTCCAACACGTAGGCCGGACACCCCAAAGTTCTCATGTGTCTCATACTAGACTTGCGCCCGGCCCACAATTCTTTGGGGTTCTGGGAACTGATTTGGATAGCACCAAGTTCAGAATGTAAGTCGCTGTTTTCCAAGGCATGACCCCAGAACGACTCGGGAAGATCCGCATAACTCATCATCATTTCCAAAAGAATTATGTTTCTTTGCTCTGCAACCCCGTTTTGTTGAGGGGTTCCGGGTGCATTAGTTGGGATACAATCCCTTCATCAGATAAGTAGTTTAAAAAACACATCGCCGAGGTATTCGCCTCCACGATCAGATCGTAGAGACTTGATACGTTTTTCCCTATGATTCTCTGTTTGAGCCTTAAATTATTAGAATTTCTCAAAGGTCTCAGATTCATGCTTCATAAGGAAAATGTACCTTGAGTAATCATCAATAAAATTACTCATAACCTCCTCTTGCTTTGGTTGACATTTAAACTACGTACATCTATGTGAACGATCTCTAACACTTCTTTAGCCCCATTCCCCTTGGCTCCAAATGCCATCTTGGTCATATTACCCTCCAAACATGATTCGCAGGTTGGAATTTGTTCAACTTGGAGACGCTCCAGTGAACCATCTTTCACCAACCTTTGGATCCTCTTTGGATTTATATGACCTAATCTTAGATGCCAAAGAAGTGTCTCGTTCACGTTTGATGACCGCTTTCTTTTCTAAAAGCTTGATTGATGTGTTATAGGATACATTTCGTGAGTGGTGTGCCATTTAATTGCATAGAGATTTTCCATCAATGTCCGTAATAGATACACTCATCATTTCAAAAAAATGATGTCATTCTTATTAGAAGAAACTTAGTGTCCTTTAATCAATTTTAGAAACCGAAAGTGAATTCTTTCTAAAAGCGGGAACATAAAGATAATCTCAAAAAAACTTTATCTTCAAAAGATAGGTGCACTTCTCCCATTCGCTTTAATCGCTACTCATGTAGCATTGCAATGTCTGCTACTTGCGTAGTATTGCAATAATCGTTATTATCGTAGCATTGCAATATCGCCACTTACGTAGCATTGCAATTTCTTCTACTTTAAATAACGTTGCCCGGTGTGATGAGGATCTCACTCCCACTTAAGTTCTGCGGATCATTTAGAACCCGTGAAGCTAACATGATTAGTGGATCTCGTATCAACCACCCACGAATGAAAGTATCGCCCCGCTAAACAAGTTTCAACAACTAGTGCGTGAGAATTACCTTTCTTTCCGTTCCTTTGGGTTGGAACAGTCAAAACCTCCATTGTCCTCTCTCACTCGCATGACTTAAGCACTTCCTCTTTGGATTTTCGTTGACACAACAAGCATTCCTCATCTTACCATTGCCCTTGGCAACCGTTGAGTTTTATTGCTTATGGCCTTTGGTCCTCTTCATTATCTTGCCTACCCTTGGCCTAGAAGATGAAGACGGACCCACTTGCCGTCAAAGCTTGAGTTTGGTGCCTTATCATCATTTCGCCGAGACCAAAAGCTTGCAACAAATTAGCTTAGCGAGGCCAAAATGCTCAAAATTTTTTTAGGTAGAGTGAAGTACCAAATTCATCCGAGTCTCCGGATCATAATCTGCGCTCAGATTCTCAAGTTTGTTCGGATGGGCAATCTATTTTGAGGACATAATCCCTTACGGGTTTGCCCTCCTCCACCATTTTCAAATGACGACATCTCTCATAAGGTGATCGACGAGTCCCGCGTGTTTTGACTCGTCGGTTGGCTCATCCGATTTTGGTGTGTCAAAATCCACTTGTGCTTTTGTGTAGTTAGGACAATTATAATTTTCCAATCAATATAATTTCCATACATATTGTATTGACTTTTAAGTATAATAATTGGTGGATTAAAAGGTAACGACATCTGCCGAATCGAAATAAACAACTATATGCAATATAGCACAAGTATATCACAAGATTCGATCACATGCATCATATTTAAATTCTCAAAAAAATATGAACAATGCATCAACCAACATCTCAAAACAATTTAAATATGCCACGTTGGGTGGGTCATTATTTAAACACATTCAAGCGAGTTACAAACAAACGATTTACAAACCTTTAATATCAGATTAATAGTTGGCTCACTTGACCAATATAAAATTGACAGGGGGACTTGATTTTATATATATGCATATCAATTTTATACCTAAGTAATAACCATGATTAAATACATGATTACTATTTCGCTTTGATCGAGCCTCGTTGGGAGGGTCATCGTCGCCACTAGTAATAACCCACAATCATCCGTTTGGAATTCATTCATGTGAAACCTATCTTTTGACCGTCCAGTTGGGGGAATTTCTCCAAAAGAATTCACAAATAAATAAATCATGGAGGTCAAAATTAATTCAATTTTATTATCCGGAATAAAATTGTCAATTAATTATTTAAACATACTTAGTAATTTTGAAGTTGAGATTTTTTCATTTGGCAACCCTCATGCAAACATATTTAAACAAATTAAATAAAGCATAAGATAACACAAATAAATCAAGCAAAACAGAAAAATAAACATATTGGGCATAAATTATCCAATTGTAATGGTTTGATTTTTCTTGGCTTGCTCTTGAAGAAACACGTCTCGAATTTCTCCCACTCGTTCGTCTCGAAAAAATGCCGTCTCGAACCGCCCGCGCCAAGCTATTTCGCGGCAGGGATGCTCCTCATTCGCCGCCCTTGCTTGGACTGGGGCGGCCCTAAAGCGACCTCGGCGTCGCTTCGTGCAGTGCCTTGCCGATGCCTCGGCGGCCTCGGCGCCTCGGCGAAATTCGGCGGGGCCGCCTTCTCCGTGAAGCCCCGCTCCGCCTCCCGCCATCGTCCCAGGTCCCGATGCCATCCGTATCGCCTTCACGATCCGGCCTGGCCATCCGCCGTCCGCTGTTCGACTCGCCACAGGCCGCGCACTGCCCGTCTTCCCGCAGGCCCTCATCTCCCAGCTTTCGGCAGCCCGGCCGGCCAACGCCCGTGCGTGCAAAGGCGGCGCGCAGCGCCTTCGCCTGGTTCGGATTTCATCCTTTAATTCTTCGTCTTTTCGTTCGATCCGGTTACAATTTATTTACAAAAAAAAAAATAAACCTAGATCTAGACTAGTCTATTACATTGATCAAATCAAACAAATCCTAGTCTACTTCGTGGATTTTCTCACGAGGCAAAAAACAAATCGAGCGAATCGAATTAAAAACCACAGTTTATATGCATGCAAAATAAAACATTAAAATCCATGACAATTGGATACTGCAAAACAGATCTAACGGTTCTACTATCCGATTTAAAATTTAATGTCCACAAATTAAATTACAATTTAAAAAATTGAGCAAAAACAAGTGGCTCGATGCGATTGTTGGGGAATGAGTTGCCACATGGATCTATCGGGGTGAATATTTAAATACAAATTTAATTCATTAATTATTACTAGCATGAATTAATCTATATTAATTCAAATAATAATTGCAACAACAAATCATGCATATAAAAAGCCACGTAAAACCCACGGCGTCACGAGAATCTACGGGTTTACGTGAACATACCTCTCGGGATGGCAGTGGCTTTGGTCGGACGGACTAACCAAAAGGACTTCCCAAGTATTCCCTTAGCCCTTGCTCGACAATCCGGTGGAAGGATACTCGCGAACAATTAACAAAAGGAAAAAATAAACTTTGTTGCACCACTTATGTGGATTTGCTAATATTTCCAGCACATGGAATTGTACTTGGGAATGAACTGATCATCCCCTATTTATAAGAGGGAGATGATCGAATTTTTCAGTAGAAAATCAATGTGGGAAAAGACTTTTCTTGATCACCAAGAAATCTTGAATATATCTCATATATTCTTTTTCCCATAATTAAAATATTCCACAAAATTCCACCTCCTCTATAATATGGCATTCTTTTCGAAAAATATAGTGTTACAAGAATCCAAGATTTGGATCTTCTTGAATTTATGAGATATTCTTGTATTTCAAGAAATACATATCTTCCATAATATCTTTTCAAGAAAATCAAGAAAATCTTTCTTGCCCACTATATTTTCAAAATTTCGAAATTTACAATATAGATAACCAAGTGGGAGATTTCTTGAATTTAATGAGATAATCTTGTATTCCAAGAATACATATCTTCATTCCATAACAAAATTCAAAGAAAATCTTTCTCCCTCTTTTATCCATAATTTTCGAAAATTTAGAGGAAATATAAGCAACAATATTTATTTTATTTTAATCACCTTTTCAGTTATTGGACTATATGTTGGGCTACTCAGGGGGCCTTTAGGAGAATTAAGATTGGACCTTCTAATGGATCTTGAATATCTAATATTGAGCCACAATATAATTCAAGCCCATAAATATTAATTAATCCCACTACATAATTAATATTGCACCATCCATCTTAACCCATATTACGGTCAATATGACTCCGGTCATTATTTTCCGTGTTTAAGATTATCTAGCCCATTAATTAATTCAAGCCTTTGAAATAGCTTTCCGTTAATTAATATCTTTTGTCCTTGGTCGAGGAAGCGGTTCAACATTATTATCCATACAGGAAACTAATTCCACTTGCAAGATTTGGTATGATAAAACTTATGAACCTCCCGAGGGGCAAATCAAGCAAAAGCGTGCTTGCACACGATTCTTCGTATTAAATCTTAGCAATCACATGTGACCAATAATATTGCCCAAGATAAAAAGTATTGAATCTCTCCGATTCGCTACCCATGATAAGTCAAAGCAATAGTTACCAATCCCACGTGATCTATTTAAGGGCGCGAAGGTTAAACAACGAACACCGAGGTCTAATTCTTCCTTGTTCGATTTCGAAGAATTTATCCTCCATGAGGGTCCTATTCAACAAGATCATCATGCACTAGTGTAATCTCTTGGTCAAGACAAACCAATCGAGCCTTACACCTCAACCTTTCGCGATGGTTGTTCATTTCCATCTAGGTCGTGAATGGCGACTTTTTTAGTTACAAGAATTTATTAATTTAATCTTCTATGATCTGGTATCACTAAATTAACTACAGAGTAACACGTACGAATTATTGAACAGTTGTGCAGTAAATATATATAACATTCAATCATATTTAAAGCATCAGTGATAAACAATTTATTTCAGTAAATAAGTCTGAAAATTCAGTTTCGATTCTACAAAGTAAAAAGCATACTTTTCAGTATAATCCCAACACAATGGACATAGTTAGGGGACCAAAATTGGATAGCTAATTTTTTTGGGATGAAAAACAGATTACAGGAAAGTTATGGGACCAAAAAACTTTTTTCTCTAGATATGAATGTGATACTATAAAGGCAATTATGTGATACGATGTGATGAAGAAAAAAAAGATAATTATACTAATCAATGATGTAATCTGATAGTTTGGACCTTTACTTACTACAATTAGTCACAAGTCGAAAACATAAGCGATAAAAAGCAGAGGGGGTAGCAGATGAAAATAGAGGGAGTGTCGTTTTGTTCGTACAGTAACACACTTTTCTCTTCATATTAACACATTTTGACCATAGAGTAACACAATTTTCAATACCTTACAGACATATATGTTTATTTAAAAACAAGTATATGTTATTTATCATTGCAGTAACACATACATACTTACAGTAACACATGTTTGTCCTTATAGTAATACAAATCTCGGAGCGAGCTCTGATGTTTTGCCTTTGCGCGAATTCTATTGAAAAATGAGTTTGACCCAATTCGATCCGCATAAAATCTTGTGATATTTTCCCTATGCATTTATGCACTTCTCCTTGTGACCCACGGGTCATGTTTCAAGGTCATTTCTTGTAGTAACACATACATGTGTTTACAGTAACATATATTTGTCATTATAGTAACGCCGATCTCAAAACGAGTTTTGCTATACTTTCTTTGCGCGAATTTTTAGGAAATATCCGTTTGACCCAGTTCCACACGCACAGGATCCGTGAATTTTTCGCTCTGTGCCAATTTTAACTCGTGGGTCATATTTCACGGATCTTAAATCCGTGAAATATTTTATATAAAAGTTTGCTAAAATAATTATGTCCTTAAATAGTGAGTATTATATATTTACGGCTTATCTAAATATATTTTTTGAATTATGTACTTATCTTCATTCATCAAATTATCTACAAGAAAATTATTAAGTAGTTACGAACATCTTTTTAACCAAATGCAAACAACATGTACACATTAAATTAGACCGCCGGATTGCTGATGAAGTTTCTAATTGGCAATAAAAGAACCCTAATGACTGCATGACATAAACATTTATTAAGAAAATAAGATAATAAATTTTCATTCATAATTAATACAAGAAAATTGATGAAAAAAAAAACCCCAAAACATGAATCCCACTAGAGTGAGAAAATAAAACACAAAGTAAGGATCTCGCTCAAATTACTAGTCGAAGCATGGACCCTGATGCATCAACAAATAAATAAATTGAAATTGAAGACACTCTTTGTTCCCAATCAACTTTACTGATGTATCTTCAGTATGAATAGGAATCATGTATTCTTAGTATTGAATGGGAGGAGGCGGTGAAGTATAGTAGTATGGTGGTGGTGGTGGTGGTGGTGATGGTGGTGATGGTGATGGAGGTGGTAGCGAAGTATAATAATAAGGTGGAGGAGGAGAGGCAGAAGGTGGTGGGGGAGATTTGTAAGAGTATTGTGGATGCTCGACGTACTGCGGAGGTGGTGGTGAGTTGTAATGGTAAGCTGGTGGTGGTGGTGGTGAGGTATAAGAGTATTTCTTTGGTGGTGGAGGTGGCGACTTGTAAGAATATTTTGGATGCTCCACGTGTTTTGGAGGTGGCGGTGAGCTGTAGTGGTATGGTGGTGGTGGTGATGTGTAGGAGTACTTTTGTGGTGGAGGTGGGGACTTGTAAGAATATTTAGGATGTTCAACGTGTTTTGGAGGAGGTGGTGATTTATATTGGTAAGATGGTGGTGGTGGTGATTTATATTGGTATGTTGGCGGTGGTGGTGGTGATGTGTAAGAGTACTTCTTCGGTGGTGGTGGTGGTGGTGGGGCGACTTGTAAGAATATTTAGGATGTTCAACTTGCTTTGGGGGTGGTGGTGATTTATATTGGTCAGACGGTGGTGGTGGTGGTGATTTATAATGGTATATTGGCGGTGGTGGTGAAGTGTAGGAATATTTTTTTGGTGGTGGAGGTGGTGATTTGTAAGAATATTTAGGATGTTCGACGTGCTTTGGAGGAGGTGGTGATTTGTAGTGGTATGTAGTGGTAGTGGTGGTGGTGAGGTGTAAGAGTACTTTTTCGTTGGTGGAGGAGGCGACTTGTAAGAATATTTAGGATGTTTGATGTGTTTCTAAGGTGGTGGTGGGGGTAAACTGTAGTGGTATTTTATGGTTGGCGGATGTGGTGGTTTGTGAATGTATTTTGGATGCTCCACATGCATTAAAAGTGGTGGTGGCGACTTGTAAATATATTGTGAATATTTTGCGTGTTTTGATGATGGTGGAGGAGAGGAATAAATATATGGGGCGTGAGCTAAGACATGATTAAGTATGATACAAAATGTGAAAGCACACACTAATAAGTGCATATACCTTGGTTGTATTAGACTTTCCATTTTTAGCACCACTTATTGTGTGTTTGATGAAAGTGAAGGTTTTAATTAGCCTTTATATAGTGGTCTATCTATGGCATAAATTCAGTTTTTAATTGAAGCTAACAGCTGGCATCAGTTTGGACTATTAAACCCTGTTAAATTAATTTTCGTCAAATTTATTCTAATTTTTTTTTTATTTGTTTGTCCGTCAAATGTATTTTCATATATTTTATATATTGCCCATCAAATTTATTCTCATATTTTTTTATAAAAATATAACTTTTATCATTATTTTTCAACCCTCACTTAAAAACTTCAATTGTTATGATAATTTACTAACAAAAAATTATTTTATTTTTAAATGAATTTTACAATATTCTATAATACTCTTACTTTATTATTATTTTTTAAATGTTATGCGTAGTTTTCATGGAGAGGAGGAGTACATACATATGATTAATGGGGTGATTCTTGTAAAGGTGATCAATCATTCATGCCGTGGATTCGTCCACCGTCAGGATTGAATTGATAATAAAAATATTACAAAAATTACACGTGTCTACGTACATAAGTGCATATATAATATGTACTATATGTCTGTGATATATAAAATTAAATAATTAGAAAAATAACAGAGATCTTTGATAGGCTTCCAGTAATATGATTCCATTAAGGTTTTCGCAAGTTGAAGAAAAATTAAAGAGAGTTGTCTGCATTACTGAATAATTAAATTAATTAATCAAGGTGCAATTTTTTTTTGAATGATCCCATTGGTGACTTTCATGCGCACAAAGAGGTGGTAGCCACTAAATTGTAAGTTAGCACTCTTGATAAGATTAAAGAGTTGAATTTTGACCTTATAAATCAAATCTATTCAATTCATTTTATTATTTGTGGAACATTGAACGATTTATTTTGTCACCATTATTCAAGACAGTGAATATGAGACTTCTGCAAAGGGTCAATCTTTTTAGACAAAATTTTGTATGCATTAAATACACCGTATAATTTAAATATATTTTTTAATAGCATGGTTGTTTTTAATAAAAAAGTGTAAGTGAAAATAAATGTATATACTTTTCAGTGACAATAAATATTATTAAAAAAAGTATTTTAATTGCACGATACATTTAATGTCCAAGAGAGTGTGCATATCTTTTTAACATAAATCTAACTTATAAATTTACTTTCTAACATATAAAACTCAGCTCCATGTATAATACTTTAATTAATAGTAAATGATAATAGAATGTGTACAAATTGAAATATTGGGAGTAAATCTATGTCGTTTTGAATTTTTCGATTTGAGATTAAAATTGAACATTGCCAAAGTTATTGGGACTAAATTAATGACAAAAAATTTATAGGACTAAATCTATTTGAAGTTAAAGTTATGGGATCATTTGTAATTTAAACTCCTATTTAACCCATAAGCTAATACTCTATTCAATTCAATTATCTTTTTCTTATTATTTACACGGATTAAGAAAATCTTTTATTACTAATAATTAGTGTTTTCAGAACCGGGTTGAACCGGCCTGTTCAACCGGTTGAACCGGGAACCGGCCACAAAATCAGTTCAATTACCCTCTAAAAATCGGTTTTACGATTGAACCGAAAAAACCTGCCAGAATTGGGAAAACAGGTTGAATCGAATTGAACCGGTTTTCTATTTTTTTTATTTTTTTTAAATTTAATATTTAATCATAATTTATATCATTCTTATTTTAAATTATATTGTTTATGATTCAATTATTTTTATTTTCAATATGAAACTTATATATTATTATTTTAAGATTTTATATAAGTGTATATTTATTTTATTTTTAATATAATATACAAAATATTTTTAAAAAATAGATAGGGATCATTTAACGGTTGGACCGCTGGTCCGATCGATCCAACCATTGGAACCGCCAACCGGTGTCCAGTCCGATTTGATCGCCGGTTCGGTCATGAAAACACTTCTAATAATTATATATATTAAATGATTAGTATTTACTTTCACATGTTATTAATAAATCATTTTTATCATAATATATTCTTTGCAATTTATTAAGGAAAGGGGCAAAGTTGAAAAAAAAAATATTTTTTAAAAATTTAAAAGCAATAGACATTTTGATACAAAATTTTCTCTAAAACGCCAGTTAAGATGAAATGGACGGTGTACATGCATTTTATTTGTTTGACTTTTCATTTTTTGAACTAATACTTCTCTTGATATATTTTAATTTTTTTTTTGTGAATGAATTGAACTTTAATCAAATTTGTGTCAAATGCACAAACTTTTAAATTAAGGTAAATACACTTTATCATCAAAATATGAGTTTATATACTTTGACACCTTTTTTTAAAGTGTTTCTTAGGTCAACCGGGATGTCGCCACTAAAAAAAATAAAGAAAGCGCTATAGAACTTTCAATAATAGTAATTGGGAGACTTTTCTATGAAATATTTCACCGTGAAATATTAATTAAAGTAGAAATGAGTTAAAAATCGTGAATTATGTGCGGATCAAACTAGGTCAAACAATTTTTTCTTAAAAATTAGTGCAAAGACAAAGCAGGAAATTCACTACCAAATTGTGTTACTATACAGATAAGAAGAGAAAAAAATGGTCCCATAACTTTTCCGTAATCTGTTTTTCGTCCCAAAAAATTTAACTATCCAATTTTGGTCACATATTGTCCAAATTTGGTCAGATTTTTGTCGGAAAACATTAAATTTTATCTTTTTTTATCACATGCGTGACACGTGTCGCTTTTTTTTTTTTTATTATTTTTTTTTGGTCGGACAAAGTTATTTGTTAGATGTTAGTAGTTAGTATACCAAGCACCCACACACTCTATAAATTCACCAAGCCACCTTATAACTCCCATACTCCAATTCGTTCCCAAGGGGAATCGAACCTGGATCTCCCACTCAATTGAGGAGCCCAGTGGCCAGGTGGGCTAAGCGTGTCGTTTAAAATTGAGGTTTACCGAGCTCGTAGTTGAGATGGACGCTAAAAACTCATTTTTTTGCACTTAGGAGAAATTTTCTTGTTCTTTCTTATTTTTTAGAAAAATGAACTTTTCTTTTAACAGTTAGTGTCCACGTCAGTTACGAACTAAAAAACCCGCAATTTTAATCGATATGTGACTTGGCATGACTGAAAATGATAAAGTTTCTATTTTTCGGCGAAAATTGGACTAAAATTGGACAATGGAGATAGTTAGGGGACCAAAATTGGATAGTTAAATTTTTTGGGACGAAAAACAGATTACAGAAAAATTATGGGACCTAAGAACTATTTTTCTCCAAATAAGAATGTGATACTGTAAGGAAAATTATGTGTTACTATATGATGATTAAAAAAAGATAATTTTACTAACCAATGATGTAATCTGATAGTTTGGACATTTACTTACCACAGTTGGTCACAAATCGGAAACAAAAGCGATACAAAATAGAGGGGAAAGCAGATGAAAATAGAGAGCGTGTCGTTTTGTTCGTACAGTAACACACCTTTCTCTTCACATTAACACATTTTGACCATAGAGTAACATAATTTTCAATACCTTACAGATATACATGTGTATTAAAAAACAAGTATATGTTATTTATCATTGCAGTAACACATACATTCTTATAGTAACACATGTTTCCCTTATAGTAATACAGATCTCAGAGCGAGCTCTGTTCTTTTGCTTTTGTGTGAAATCTATAGAAAAATGAGTTTGACCCAATTCGATCGGCATAAAATCTACGATTTTTTTCCTCTGCATTTATGTGCTTCTTCTTGTGACAAACGAGTCATGTTTCAAGGTCATTTCTTGTAGTAACACATACATGTGCTTACAGTAACACATATATCGTTATAGAGACACCGATCTCGAAACGAGTTTTGCTATACTGCCTTTGCGCGAATTTTTAGGAAATATCTGTTTGACCCAGTTTCACACGCACAGGATCCGCAAATTTTTCGCTCTGTGTCAATTCTGACCCGTGGGTCATATTTCACAGATGCTAAATCCGTAAAATATTTCATATAAAAGTTTGTTAAATTAGTTATGTCATTAAATAGTGAGTATTATATGTCTACAACTTATTTAGATATATTTTTTTAATCATGTACTTATCTTCATTCATCAAATTATCTACAAGCAAATTGTTAATTGTTAAGTAGTTATGAACATTTTTTTAACCAAATGCAAAAAACGTGTATACATTTAATTAGACCGCCGGATTGCTGATGAAGTTTCTAATTGGAAATAAAAGAACCCTAATGACTGCATGACATAAACATTATTAAGAAAATAAGATAATAAATTTTCATTCATATTTAATACAAGAAAATTGATAAAAAAGAAACACCAAAACATGAATCCCACCAAAGTGAGAAAATGAAACACAAAGCAAGGATCTCGCTCAAACTATTAGTGTCCTAGAGACAATCCTTTGTAAGGACATAATACTCAGATAATATTCAGTATTGGTTTAGTATTATTATTTGTTTAATATTAAATGTATGGTGTTACACTCATTAGAATATTATGTTTGATTGTTTGCATTTATTCTTATATGTGTTCCCTTGAGTCACTGCTGTCATTGGATCTAAGTCATTGACCAATGCACGTCAACTTAGACTTTGTGACTAAGTGTGACACTAATGATCAATTAGTGATTTGAGATAAATTGATTAAGTTATTTGAATAGACACTTCATCATGTTCAAGACTAATCGAGTATTCGTGAATGAAATGAGGAAATCGCAATTGCCCACGTTTCAGTTATAGGTAGTTGCATGTTTCTCGCAACGTACCTCATATATTGAGAATGTCTGATTTATTGACTAGGGTTCAATTAAGACCGTTAGTTTGACTAATCGCTCGGTATATGAGGGCCTATGGGTCACACAACTAGTAGTTCCCTTTTATGGATTATAGTTGGTTGAATAATGTTAAATTGGATTTAATATTTAATTTATGGATCAGTAATTAATAATAGATTAATTTGGAATTAATTATTATTAATATTTAATATTTAATTAAATTGAATTTAATTAAATAAGAATTCTCAATAATTATATTTAGAATATAATTGTAGGATTTAATGTATATGGAAATAAATCGTAGAGATTTTCATATAAGGCATTTAAATCCGTAGAGATTTATATTTAGGGAATTAAATTAAAAGAAATTAATTTAATTCAAGAATAGGGATTTTATTTCCCTAATTGGGCTAGCTTGGGGTTTAAGTTGGGCCTCCCTATATATACAAGCTCTAGGGAATTCACAAACAACGTTACTTCATATTTTCTCCATAAGATCTAGAGTTTGAATTTTCCTAGCAAATCTGTCTCGGGATTCAACGCTGGCAAGTCCGTGCAAGTCCATAATTGGGGATTACGTGGATACCGTAGTGGAGAAATCTGCTCTCGAGTTACTGTAAAATTTCTTGTTATGATTATTGTAATTTGTATGCAATTAATTGTTCGTTGTTGGTGAACTTTTTCCGTTGCGCATGTGATTACATGTTTTACGTGTCTCTATTTTCCAACAGTGATATCAGAGCTCCAGGCTCTTGTTTAATTGCATTAAAACTGATTTTAATTAAAAAGAATTTTTTTTAAAAAAAATTGGTTGGGGGCACGGTATTAGAAACCACACCCTTTTTTGGTTTCATTGTTGCGCTCGGTTATTTGCTTGATTCATCCCCACCGATTCCTAGGGTTTCCCCTCGATGGGATTCTCCGCCCCCCTCACCCGCGATTCAGGTTGTTCTCGACCGGCGGCGCTTCTACCGTGTCCCCTCATCATGCCTCTATCCTTGATAGCCCGGTCCCTGGTCCGCCTCCACCATCATCTCCATCGACCCATCTTGAGGCAGTGCCTCGCCTCAATTCTCGGTGGTTCACCCCCGATTCTCTCCGATTTCGACTCTCGTCGCTTGTTGTCACTCGGGACTTGGCCTGTGTGCCCGTTTTGACGCGATTCAAGGCGACGCGTCGCCAAATTTGGGAAGAGTCAGTGGCGACACTCCGCCGTCTCGATTTCCTTTCCCGTCGTTTTTGCGATTTGGTTTTGAACTTGATTTTGCTCAAAGGGGTGCGGCTCCACGCGACCCCTTCCGCCGCCTCGTTGTCAACGACGAGCTGCCCGCACGCTAGGTGTGATGCTGGCGGCTCGATGATGTGCCCCATCGCATCCCTGATGGCTGATTTCGTCGAACCCGTTGGTTTGTTTTGAACGACGAATCTGAATTTTGGGTTCCTGTTTCGAGATTAATGGGTTGATTAATCTGATTAATTATGATGAAATTGGATTCTGTAATTTTTGGTCGAATTGGGTGTTTGGAAATTTTCGGATTGGATTCGATTTGGGAGGCTAATGATGCAGGAGGGCTGTTTTGCAAATTATATTTGAGACAGGCCCTCCCGTGCAAGTTTTGGAATTTGCACCTGAGCCCCCGAAAACAAATGAAATTAAAATTAAAATTTTAGAATTTTATTTGATTTAATTCTGAAATTGAAATTGGTTGGACCAATAAATAATTAATTGGATTATTTGTTTTCTTTAATAAAACTGAAAAACTTTAATTGGAATTAAAGCTCGTTTTTCAAAAGGATTTATTAAAATCCACTGTTAACTTGTTTAATCGCTTTAAATTAGTTAACCCATTTTACAGTCCGCGTTATAATTGTTTGGGTAGGCGGCACCCAATAACCGTCGGACCGTATTTATTGTTTGGGTAGACGGCGCCCATATAATTATTAGTCCGCATAAAATCATGTTTGGGTAGGCGGCGCCCAATGATTGCTCAAATATGATATAGATTAACATGATGGATCTCGATTAAGCAATTAATACCCCGCCTTTAAAAATGTTCCTCACTAAAATATAGTTTTCTCATTAACTTGATAAGATGTCTTCCATCGAAATTAAAAGTAAACCGGAGATTTTGTTCCAATGAGTACTTAAAGACCCTCGTCTTTTGCTCGGATCTACATCTAACTGGACTTTTATAGGGACATGAAAATGTCGCCGCTTGATGGTTTTAAACCAACTTAACTTTGTTTCGCTAGCCCTCGCGAGGAACAAAGGGTAAGTGACATCAGTCGATCTAGGTTCAACAAACTAGGAGTTGCAATCAGGCAATTGGTTTGGAGACCTACGGTTATCTTTGTCATAATAATGGCCCTCATTTGGGATTATGATGGTAGTAATGTGGATCCTAGTCCATTATGATTTATATTAGATATAAATTCGTACTTTTCCGATGAGGTCGTTAAGTATGTGAAAATAATGGAGACAAACTAAATTGAAAGACCATGTTTATTTTGAATTGCTGAATATTGATCATAGAAATTATGTGTTTTAATTCCCGTTATATTTTATTTCTCTAGGATTGTTGAAATGAATAACTTGTCATTGAGAAGCGTTTTGGAAACGAACAAGTTGGCTGGGCCAAACTTTCTCGACTGGAATCGAAACGTTCCATTGGTGCTCAGGCAAGAGAAGATTGAGTACGTGTTGGACAAGCCAATCCCGCTATCACGAAAGGTCGGGTAATTGAAGAGGTCAAGCGTTCGACGAGTGTGACCCAAAAGAACCATCAAGAGGATGCTTCCCAGGCTCAGTGTGTTATGCTACTCGGAATGACTCCCGAGCTGCAAAGGTAGCATGAGAAAATGCTTCCCTTCGAGATGATTAAGCATCTGAAGGATCTCTTTGATTCTGAATCTCGTTATGAGATTTATGAAGTGATGAGAGATCTGTTTAGATGTCGATTGTCCGAGGGAGGGAAGGTTTCTCCTCATGTATTGAAGATGATAGGGCTAATCGAGAAACTTGGTCAGTTGGACATTGAGCTCAAGACCAATGTTGTTGTTTATGCCATTCTTAAGTCGCTTCCCAATTCATATTCGAGTTTCGTAGTAAAGTTTAATATGAATAAGACGGAATCGACCATGTCCGAGCTGCATAACATGCTCAAGACTTTTGAGTCCTCCACTGCTAAAGAGAAGCCCGTACTCATGGTGAGTGCCTCTACTTCTTTTGGTCCGAAAGGAAAGAAGAAGTGGAGAGGCACCCAAAGGTGGAATTCAAAAGAAGGATAGAGTGGACAAGGATGTATGCCTCCACTGTAAGCAGAAGAGGCATTGGAAGAAGGACTGTAAGGTTCTAGCAGCTGAAAAGAAGACACAAGGTGTCTCAGCCACTAGAACAAGTATGTTTGTTATTGAGATAAACATGTCCACAAATGATACTAACTGCTGGGTATTGGATACCGGTTGTGGCTCACACATTTGTACTAATGTGCAAGGTCTCAAGCATAGCAGGGCAGTTAGGCCGGGTGAAGTCGCCCTACACGTTGAAAATGGAGCAAGAGTTGCTGCAGAACATGTTGGCGTTTACGTTTTAGATTTACCCTCTAGTTTTAGACTTGAACTGAATAATTGTTATTTTGTTCCTTCTATTACCCGCAACATTATTTCTATTCTGATGTTGGATATTGAAGGTTTTTCCTTCCATTTTGCAAATAATAATTGTTATTTTTCGCTTAATGGTGATGTGTATGGAAATGCTCCTTTATCCAATGGTTTATATTTGTTGCATTGTGGACATAACATTCTTAATATACAAAACAAACGACTCAAACTTAGTAATCATGAAAACCCGACTTACTTATGGCATTGTAGGCTTGGTCATGCAAATGAGAATAGGATAGCAAGGTTAAGAAAGTTAGACTACTTAACCCCATTCGACTTCGAGTCTTATGGTAATTGTGAATCCTGTATCAAGGGCAAGATGATCAACAAACCCTTTTCTAGAAAAAGGGGTTCGTGCCAAAGAAGTTCTAGAGTTGATCCACACTGACGTTTGTGGACCACTGTCCACTCTAGCTAGGGGTCATTCGGCTACTTCATTACTTTTATTGACGATTTCTCTAGATTCGGGTACGTGTATCTGATGAAACACAAGTCCGAATCGTTTGAGAAATTCAAGGAGTATAAAGTTGAAGTAGAGAAACATCTTGGTAAGAGTATTAAGACTCTTCGATCAGATCGAGGAGGAGAATATCTTAGCCATGAATTCATTGATTATCTGAAGTTGCATGGAATCCAATCACAATGGACTCCTCCCGGTACACCCCAAATGAATGGAGTGTCCGAGAGGAGAAACCGAACCCTGTTAGACATGGTAAGGTCCATGGTGAGTTTCTCCTCCCTTCCGACATTCTTATGGGGATACGCACTCCAAACCTCAATCTACATTCTGAATATGATTCCATCCAAATCAGTTGAGCATACGCCATACGAGTTATGGCATGGCAAAAAGTCAAATTTCTCTCACATTAGAACATGGGGTTGCCCCGCGTTTGTGAAGAAAATGATCACTGATAAGTTGGAAGCTAAAGGTGAAAAGGACGGAGAATATTAATTAGGCATTCAATAATATTTAAAAAGTTATACAAACCATTTCATGAAATAACACAAGTCCAAACTCGTATGTCTACTCAAATGTTGAAAAAATTGCTTGTGCAAGTGCTAAATGATTAATTTGGATCCAGTATATAAGAGAAAATATCATGATTAATCATGTAACTTGGATAAGTCTATTTTTAGTTCTATAATTTTTAATTTTTTTTATTTTAATTTTGAATGTGTAAATTTCAGCAATTTTTTATTAGATATTTTAAAATTTTACCGAAATCTCGTCGGAATAAGCATATGCACTTCACGTGACACTTTAAAATTGAGATTTTCAAATTTCCGACAAAAAAAAAATTGGAATTAAAACATTCAGAACTAAAATTTAAAAAATAAACAATTATTACAAAATTACATGACTAAAAAATGATATTTTCTCCGTATCAAGGAGTAGGTGGCATTATAGGTGAGTTTTTGCCATATTTGATAACAACTAAATCGGGTTTTTATTTTTCGAGTAATGTGCATATTTGTGCTAAAGTCGCCGTTACCACCTGCCAACTTCATCACAAGTCGTGTATGCACAATCTCTAAACATTCACACGGTGTTTTTATAATTGAACTGGCGATCAAACCGGTCTGGACATCGGTTGTCGGTCCAATCGGTTGGACCGATTGAACCGGCGGTTGAACCGTTAAATTAATTTATGCATATTTCTGTTATATTTTGTATGTTACATTAAAAAATAAATATTTATTCATAAAAAATTAAAATTATACTAATTTATAATTTATAAGTCTTATATTAAAATAAATACAATAGAGTTTGGAGACTAGAGATGATGGCGTTGTGGATTAATTCCACACAGTATGTGACGACGATAAGAGATTAAATGAAGTTGATGACTTGTGAATTAATTTATGAGAAAAAAATGATATTGAGATAAAAACAATAACATTGTACATAGAGATTTAGAAAAAAATAATAAAAAATATTAAAAAAAGTGATTTTATAAATAATATAACCGAATTAATCGTTTTTAAGGAATAATTGGACCGGCGATATGAGCGGTTAACGGTTCAACCGGTTTTTGAAAACACTGCATTCACACGTATACAAATTTTCATATTAAGGCCTAATTTTGCCGCTAAAGCCTAAAAGTAACGTCAATTTATTGTTAAAAGAAATGTGATTTTGGCCAAAATATAAACTGCATAAATTAAATGGCCATGATTGGAGCACAGAGTGCAACAGGCCAAATGAAGAAATTGAAACTAACATTCATTGTTTTTATTAACTGCTTTATTTTAATTTTAGCAGCAACTTCTACACTAAAATCATCGACTAATGAAGACGAAATTGACATCAAAAAATCTGATTTTCCACCTGGGTTTCTCTTTGGAGCTGCTACTTCTGCATATCAAGTCTCTGTTTTTATTTTTATTTAATTTTGAGAAAATTATACTTTACAAAATCACTTAACCATTATTAATTTATTATTTATGTTTCTTTTGTTTAGGTGGAAGGAGCAGTTCTTGAAGATGGTAGGAGCATAAGCAACTGGGACGTTTTTTGTCACACCCAAGGTAATTATTTAATTAATTTATTTATTTATGAAATTTGTTGTAAAATATTTCTCAATTTCATTTTTTTTAATTTGAATTTTGGGGATTCAGGAAACATAGCAGATGGAAGCAATGCTGATGTAGCTGATGATCATTACCATCGTTACATGGTATTTTTTATTACCACAATTAGTTTTATGCTTGAGAATGAAAAGTGTTGAACATAATTTTTTTTCAAAAAAAAAAAAATTGTTTAATTTTTGTGGGGGTTTGATGTATTAAATGGCAGGGAGATATTGAGATAATGAATTCACTTGGATTGAGTGCTTATCGCTTTTCGATTTCATGGAGTAGACTTCTTCCTAGTATGTAACTTTCCTATTTCGATTTGCATTGTGCTCGTTTAGTTTATGAGACCGTCTCATTAGGCTTAATTTTTCGATTTTTGTCATGATTATGAATGTAGGAGGGAAACTTGGTGGAGTTAACAAATTTGGTGTCCTTTTCTATAACCTAATCATTGATAATCTCCTAATTAGAGGTACTAATGCCCTTCAATTACTATCACTAGTTTGTTTCAGATGATAACATCCAAAAAAAAACAGGAATTCAGCCTTACGTTACGATTTTTCACAACGAATTTCCTCAAGAACTCGAAGATCGATTTGGGGGGTGGCTAAGTCCTCTAATGCAGTAAGATTATGTCCACTGAAATGTGAAAATTGATCTTATATATGAAGTAGCCAAGTTTCTTGAATATTTTTTACTAAATGGGATTAATTTTCTTATATGGTGTGTTTATCAGGGAAGAGTATGTCCATTTTGCTAAAACATGTTTCGAGAATTTTGGTGATCGTGTGAAGTATTGGATTACATTCAACGAGCCCAACGTATATTCAGAATCAGCGTACGAAAACTCAGGGTGGTTCCCACCTGCTCGTTGCTCGCCTCCATTTGGTAACTGTGCCGTTGGAAATTCAGAAGTCGAGCCTCTGATCGTGGTGCACAATATGCTGTTGGCCCATGCCAAAGCTGCTAAATTATACCGCGACAATTTTAAGGCAAGAATTAGTAAAATCGAAGGTGTTTAATAAATTTAAATTTGTATATCTTATGCACATAATGATCTGTGTTGATGCAGGCTAAAGTGGATGGTGAATTAAGCATCACCGTACACGCGTTCATGTACTACCCGTTGACAGATGACGAGAACGATAAGGAAGCCGCGAATAGAGCCTTAGCTTTCAATGTTGCTTGGTAAGAGTTGCTTCTCAACTGTCACTTTATAGTATAACAAATAATACTTTTTATTGAACGACTAATACTTTTGATTGAAACAACTAATATTGACAAGCTAATAAGTTTGATCAGGGCGTTGGATCCACTCGTGTTCGGTGATTACCCTGCCGAAATGAGGAAGTATCACGGAAGCTAATTGCCGAGGTTTTCTTCGGAGGAAATAGAGCTTTTGAGGGAGAGCATAGACTTTATTGGGATAAATCACAAGGATTGTATCCGTTCCAGTTGCTCGTGCGATTCGTCTTTCTGCAACAAGGGTAGTGACCGTCCAATCCAAGGGTTCTTGTCCACGATTGGAGAGCGAGAGGGCATTCAAATTGGGGAAACAGTGCGAAATCTTGATTCTTTTGACAAACGAAACGATGTCCATTTTTCAAAGTTTCTTGTATTTGGAAACAGAATTATGACTTTTCGATTCTTTTTTGCAGACGGGACTGCCTTGGTTTTACGTGGTTCCGAGAGGCATGGAAGACATTGTTCGCTACGCCAAGGAGAGGTACCATAACAAGGCAATGATCATCACTGAAAATGGTAACACGTGTTGCATATTATGATCACGAACTAATACTTTTTAGTGAGAACAACTAATACCTTTTAGTTAAACAACTAATACTATTTAAAAATTTACTTGAGTTGTACCTAGTGTATACAAGAGCTGATCTAACGGCGATTGTAGGGTATTCGTCCCTGGCCAGCGACGAGGACGACTTGCAGAATGATGCCAAGAGAGTTCATTTTCATCAATCATATCTTGCATATCTTGCAAAAGCTATAAGGTAATGAAATTAAAGGTTGAAGTACTTTTATAAAATTATTTGAAGTTGTGAATCTTGATCATATTAATGTTGAAATTAATCAAAAATATGCAGGGAGGGGGCTAATGTGCGTGGCTATTTTATATGGAGCTTGATGGATAATTTTGAATGGTCGAGTGGATATGGCCCTAAACTTGGATTATATTATATTCATAATCAAACATTGGATAGGATTCCCAAATTATCTGCAACTTGGTATAGACATTTCTTGGCCAATTTCACCATTTTTTATGCTTCAATTTAGTATAGAACATAGAAAATAGGGAAATGTTATTTAGTGTGCATCCTCTAATGATGGTGGTGAATTCAATCTTAATAATGAAATGTGTAATGTGCACATATCAAGCTATGTTTTCTTGAAATATTTCTTAAATAAATTTCTCCTTTTTTCGTATTATTTTCCGTGTCATTTTTAAAATTATTATCCCTAACTATTCCTATCGGAGGACCCTCCTTTTCTTTATGCAAAAAATTACCCAATTAATTCAAGCAAACATCGTATAGTACGAATAAGATCGAAATCAAATTTAGTCAGCGAATTTCAAGAATTGAAGTATATCGAATAAAAATACATACAAACTAGCCTCAGAGGCATAGTCGAGTGGTGAAGTGGGGAAATATTCCAGTATAATGCATGTTCAAACTTCATGTATAATAAATTTCTATTGAAATATTATGAAGATTTGTCTAAAAAATTAAATTAAATTAACTTTCCTTCCATATATATCTGCTACCCAGGTACATGCATATCCCTCTATTTATAACTCACCTGACTGAGGGGCTAACAATCCAGAAATAATTTCTCTTCCCCACCAAAAAAGAAAAGCATGCAAACTTGAGGACAAGTAAGACCTTCTAAAAAACCAGGTGACTTAGCCCACCTGACCACTAGACTCCTCATTTGAGTGAGAGATCCAGGTTCGATTCTCTCTAAAAATGAATTTGGAGTTATGGGGGTTGTAAGGTGGATTGACGATTTCGTGGAGTATTTGGGTGCTTGGTGTACTAACTACTAACAACTAACTTTGTTCGATAAAAATAAAAAAGTAAGACCTTCTAAAAGTGGAAAGAAGCGTGTGGCTTGTATTGCATGCACACAAAAATGGGCAAACAACAAGTGCAATTCTTTGAACAAATCCTTGTCCTAAAACATACATGGCAGGCTTTACAATAACTTGAAATCTCCATGCCAAAAATCAAAGTTTGTACGTTACCTTTGTAGAATTAAAAACCACTGAACATGCACTTTTCTCTTCATTAATTCTAGTGAAAGAAGTACAAAAATAACAACTTTGATATAATTTTTTTTAAGTAGATAACTATTAGGTACAATTTAGAATGATCATTTACAATTTATTACTAATCAAAATAAAAATTGCAACTCAATATAAAATAGGTTATAAATGTATAAAAATAATCTCAACTAAAAGTTATAATTTTAAAAAAAAATCACATGTCTAAATTACTAAACTCATTTTCCAAGACAAAAGAATTTGCATCCCTTCATTTCTTTTTCACGAAGATGTCAATTCTTCCTTAAAAAATTATAGAGCTTCATCATTTGTTAATTAAAATGATATAGCTTCTCATTGAAGATTAATTTAAAGGGCTTCTTCACTTTAATTTTTCTTGCACATATACATAAAAATTATTACTGCAATTTTTTTTTATATGCAATTGTTTTATTTTTGTGCAAATTTATTCTATTTATAAGAACAAAATATTGTACATGTTGAACATATGAAAAGAAAAAAATTGAACATTACTTACAAAAAATTATTGCTGCAATTTATTTGTATGTACAATTTTATTTTATTTTTGTGCAAACTTGTTCTATTCATAAGAAAAAAATATTACACATGTTGAACATATAAAAAAAATTGAACATTACCAAAAAAAATTATTGCTGCAAAAATTTTATATGTGCAATATTTTTATTTATTTTTATGCAAACTTATTCTATTCATAAGAACAAAATAACATACGAAAGAAAAAGTGAAATTACCCACAAAAAATTTGCATGCAATTTTTTGCATGTGCAATTTTTTTTTTTTTTTTTTTCCAGCAAAGTTATTTATTCATAACAACAAAATATTGCACATGTTGAACATACGAAAATAAAAAATTAAACATTACCTACAAAAAATTTGCACATGACATTGATTTCTTAGGGAGGAAATAGAGTGTGAGAAATTTAGAAACCCAACTTCATATTTTTCTTCAACTAAGTGTATATTTGACATTTTAACTATAATTTTTTAGCTATTAATAACCTTTTAAAAAGGTAGTATGTAGTAGCAAGAGAGTTTTAAAACTTATTTATTAGTAGTTATTTCTTTTCTTTTTTGCCTACTTTCTTATACTCCCTCCGTCCCAAGGTAAACTTTACATTTGTCATTTTGGGTGTCCCAAAGTAAATTTTACATTTTCAGCTTATTTGGTAAGTTGTGGTCCACTTTTCTTAATAAATATCCATACCTTTACTCAAAATTACACAAATTGTCACTCTATTAATATTGAAATACACACATTTTCTCTTTATCTTTCCACTTTTTCAATTTTCTTACACATCCCACCAATTAACACTACATTTAATATTATATTTCTTAAAATTTGTGTAAATTCCAAATGTAAGGGGGTGCTTGGTTGAGTACTTTGAAATTGAGTAATGGAAATGGAATGAAAAATGGGTGTTTGGTTGAGGGGAATGAGACCTCAACTATGACTTTGAAATCCTAAAACCATGGAATGAAAGTTATAGATTCATTACTCACCATTTTGGGAGGAATGAAAGTAGAGCCCCTCTAAAATTTATTATATAATTTTTTAAAATTATTTTTTTCTTTTAAATTATTTATTTTTGTTATTTATAATATTTTTATGTATTATTAGTATATAATATAATTTTTTTAACAAAAAAAAAAGGTTAAACATAATTTATATTATCAATGTTTTTCATTAAACCAATCATTTTATATGGTAATGATAGTCATACATATATACAAATCAAACAATTCAATATTAACCATCATACCCATTACCATTCCTCACTACTATCAAATTCATTTACATTCCAATTCCTCTCGACAAACCAAGCGCCCCCTAAAGCTTACCTTTGGGATGATGGATTATATAAAAAGAAAAGGAAAAATGTCAATTCAGGGCCTGAAATATAGTAAATCTATCAATTTAAGAAATTTGAAATATTTTTTTCCGATTCAAGACTGAAATATATGAAAACTATCAATGGAGGGCACGAAAAAATAAAACTATCCATTTGAGGCTTATACATTTTAAGACCATGTTTGACACATATATTTCATGTCCTTAATTTCATGGGAGGGGTTTGGATGGTTCAAGTTTTAGGGTTATAAGTGTCAAACATGGCCTTAAAATTTATAAGCCCCGAATTGATATTTATTTTTTTTAGCCTTTGGATTGATAGTTTTTATCTTTTCGGGGCCTTGAATCGATAGAAAAAATCTTTCAGGTCTTAAATTGATAGATTTACCATCTTTCAGGTCCTGGATTGATAAAACTCCAAAAGAAAACTATCCGCCCCCCAAGATACCCGAATGATAAAACATGTGGTTATGAGGGAGAAATTCCCGAGCAATGCAGGTTCGAATCCCGTGTGGCACAAATTTTTCACCGAATTATTAATTATTATAGAAGTTTGTCCTGGAGATTAAATCATATTGATTTTTTTCCACATGTATCTTCAATTAGACCATATATATATCTCGATTTATAGTCCATCGGGCTGAGCCCAATAGTATGGTTGGGGAGTTTTTCATCTCTCTCTTATGAAAAAAAAATAAAAAATCATTCACTACTCACTTTTGAGACAAAATTACCCTTTAAAGTGGATAATGTTTTTGTTTTGTTAAGAATTTTTAAATTTCCGTGAGTGGTTTCAAAAATGATCGTTCCGATTGGTCGTTTAAAAAAATTAATTGTTTCGATTGTTTATTCCAGAATCCGAACTAAAAGATGGGCAAGAGACGTGAGTCATATGGATAAAAATATTTTTTTGTAACATGGATGCATGAGTTATTTAATTATAAAATGGATATAAACTTTTATTTATATGAAAATGGGTAGAAACTTTTTTTTAATCGAAATGAATATATTCCTTTTTTCCTTAATTCTTTTTAGGCAATTACTTTCCAAAAATAGTATTCCGTCCGCTTAAAAATAAATAATGTTTTAGCTTGATGGACTTAAGAAGAAAATAGTATTCCCTCCGCTTAAAAATAAATAATGTTTTAGTTTGATGGTCTTAAGAAGTGGTATATAATGATAAGTTTGTCTTTAATTACTGAAAAGTTTTCTCACCACATCGCATGCTTCTAGCTTTCGATAAACTTTTTCTAAAATTGAGAGAAGGGTAATATTGGGAGAAATGGTCCAAAAAAGACTAAAACATCAATTAATTTTGCACAAATGTAATGTTAAAACATAATTTATTTTTAAATAGACCATCATTCATTTTTTGGTTGTCTTATTTAAAACATAATTTTTCACAAATGTAATGCTAAAACATCATGTAATGCACAAATTAAACACTTTTATTTAATGATTATTGGGATTAGTTATTAACACTCACCCTTTCCCATAATGATAGGCTTATAAAAATTTTCACATATTTTAAGAAATGAAAGTTATTAGGGTTAGAATATTAAATTTTTACTTGAATTTTTTATTTTGTCTTTATATCTATTAGTTTTCCTTGACAAATTAATACTACCTCCGTCCCGAAAAAACGTGCACGCATACTTTATTATCGAGTTTTTGTTAGCGAATTGTTTATTAGTATTTTAAATGATAAAGTAATTTTTAAAGATGGGTATTATAGATCTACCTCTCATCTATTGCATGCATCTTTAAAAATTATTTTATCATTTCAAATACTAATAAAAAATTCGCTCGCAAAAATACGTGAAAACAGTAAACGTGCACGTTTCTTTGGAACGGATGGAGTCCTAATAACAAGATACATTAAATAGGGGAAAAAGATAAAAAAATAATTTAATAATATTTTAAATAAGACAATAAATCTATTTTGATGAGGGAGATGAAAATAAAAAGTAGGTCTATCTTTATGGGACAAATAAAATATTCAATAAGGGCCTGAATTAATAAGTGCCTATTTTATCAAGATATTTTCTTAATTTGTATGAGAAATAAAAATGGACTACTACTATTTTAGGGCAAAGTTTTACACACAGTAAGTGCACCGTGTATTTTAAATGTATTTTTAAAATATATAATTTTTTTTAAACGTTCAATTTATTTATACTGAAACGTTTGACTTATTTTACACCAAATAAAGTAAATATTTCAATATAAATTAATTACATATTTCAATAATATATTAAAATTACACAATGCCTCTCGCACAAGCTGCTGGCCTACTTTTATTATTAGGAGGAACTAGTATATCACTCGTGCGTTGCACTGTTTGTGAGTATAAAATGAACATAATATAAAATATATTCATTTTTGTGTTAAATAAATTATAAAAAAATATTTTACTTATAATAATAATAAGAATCTTTTTTTCATTTTTAATTTTCTTTTAATTTAGATGCAACGCATGATTATGAACATATTTTTCTTTTGCAATCAGGCATGGAAATGGGTGGCACTCCAACTGCTTAAAAATATTACATTGTTAAATAATGTAACTTTAAATGTATTTTTTTCTTACAATTTTAAATTATTTCCTTCTAAATCACTTTGATTGTCACCTATTATCGTCTTTCCAATTCTCATTACATGTCAAAATTTTCAAATTATCTCCTTTATTTACTCTGAACATGATAACATATAACTACCCATGATTGAAATTAATCTCCTTAAGAAAGTTCAAGATTTTTAATAATTGTCTATAATTTTTATTAATGATCACAACATAAGATATCATTAGTCAAAATTATTTTTCTAAGATGTTAAAGAGAGTCTACTATCTGATGATGATAGTGTCATTCCCGAAATCAACACTCTTTGTCCTAAGTTAGTCTAAGATGTTAAAGAGAATCTACTATCTGATGATGACAGTGTCATTCCCGAAGCAACACTCTTTGTCCTAAGTTAGTTTCGATTAGTATTTTCTTTTAAAAATATGATTACCGAGCTTCATCACAACCAACCCAATATCGTTTAACAATCCAAGGTCTAATGTCAATTGTACATGCAACTAATTCATTGTAATTTGACTTAATGATGGACCTACATGTCCTATGTTGGGATCACGTGCCCCATATTTTTTTAAGTATATGTTATATATATTATAATTATTAGGAGTAATATTTATATTATATGTATATAATGACTTAAATGAGTTTTTAAAAGTGTTATAATTAGTTAATCATGCAAATATTTCATCTACAAAAATTTATAGATATGTTATGTATATGCACCATCATTATTTAAAAAATCAAATATTTTTTTAAGATAGTAATAATGTATAACTGTAATGCATAATCATGACACTAAAAAAATAGATTTCACGTGAACCCAAGTTCAGAGGAAAATCTACTTGTTAAATATTATATTCTATAAAAGAATCATACAAATAAGTATATAAATCGAGTTTTATCACAACCAACCTAGTGTCATTTTACAATTCAACTAATAATGTCAACTAATAATTTAATTAAAAATTATTCAACTAACAATTTAAGTCTAATGTCAATAGCTCACACAACTAATTTATGGTAATTAGACTAATCAATTTAAATAAAATATAATGTAATATTATCATACAAATAAGTATATAAATTATACATTTTCATATATACAATGCTTCTCGTCTTTTTTAAATTGCTCAAAATCTCAAAAGTCCATCTTTTATCACATACTTAAAATAACAATAAGGTAACTATACAGTTCATTCTACCCCTTACAAACATCACTAAATTACATCGCATATCACTAATAATTATATACAAAAATAACTTATTTTTTTATCTTATTCACTAAAATTGACAAAAATACCTTTATCAAAAAGCTATTTTATTAACTTCAAATATTAATAAAGAATTTTCTCATCAAAACTCGTGTCAAAATCAAGTGAGCAATCTAAAAAAAAAAGATAGAAGGATTTTTTAAAATATATATATAAATATATATATATATATATATATATATATATATATATATCAACTACAAAATATAACATTTTATATTATTAATCATTCATGTGTCACTTTTAAAATTTTATGACAAATTTGTAATAATTTTTTGTTGAATTTTTTTCTATTTTGGTATAATATTTTGTTATTATATATGTATATATAGATTTAGTTCAAAATTTTGTAATAATTTTTTTTTTGATTTTTTTTTCTTTTTTGGTATAATATTTTATTATTATATATGTATAAATAAATCTAGTTCATAACTTCAAAAATAATATTAATAATTTAGAAAATATTAAAAAAATAATTAATATATGTGTAGTAGATATGAAGAATTGAATCTTGTACTCTTGCATACAAATAAAATAAAAAATATTTGTTATACCATTTGAGCTACATCAATTTTGTTAGGATGTTTAAAATTTTATTACAAAATTATAACAATCTTTTGGCCCAACTTTTGGCCCAACATTTTGTTATTAGTAGAGATGTTAATCCAAGCCTAAATAAATGGGCCGTTTAACCTGTTATATATGAGGGTTAGAAATTTGAAAATGAAAATGATAGAATTGTTTAAAAAATGGCCTTTTTGGCCCGAACAGTTAAAATAAATTGGCTAAATGGGCTAGCTATGGATTAGCAAAGCTAAACTAGCTAAATACCAAATTTACTTATATATAATATATATTTTATATATATTATAATTATGTTATTAACTTAAATAAATAGAATTAAATTAGGGCATGATATTATGTTATGTTTTGATGTGATTTTGATTATATTAATAATGTCTGGATTATTAAGTTTGAAAAATATCATAGTATGATTACCACTTTTTAATTTATAAACAATATTTGGAGTATTTAATATGAAAAATTCTTTTTTTTTAATTTTCTGGAAGCCCGTTAGTGGTCCGTTTAGCCCGTAACCCGCTAGGAGTTAGGTTTAGGGTTCAACTATTAGTGGCCCGTTAAGAGTGAACCGGTTAAGACCCTAAACCGTTTAGCCCGCAGCCCTATATAAATTGACCCTAATGGGTTAGGGTCAACCCGTTTAACATCTCTAATTATTAGATATGTATAGATTGTGTGTCTTTGTCCAATTAAGCAACAGTAGAGGTTCTGAATTAATGGCTCTAAATAATAAAAATTTTGATCTTTCAAAAAAAAAAAAAAAAAAAATATATATATATATATATATATATATATATATATATATATATATATATATATATATCTTAAAAAAATTGTCGTTTACGCTTTTCCTTGTTTGGCCAATCAAGATTTGTGACCACTCGTAACTTCATAATGGAAGCGACAGTGGGAAACTAGCTTCTAAAACCGTCTCACATGTGATTGATTTAAATTGTTCAACTAAATTTGAAAAAAAAAAATCGAATTTACATAATCTCTCTAATAAAATTTATTCATACTATAACATTTATAAATTGATATCATAATTTTTTCAAATTAATATTTATAAATATTATAATATCAAATTTATATGTATAATAATATCAATTAATAAGTATGATTTATACGGTATAATGATATCAATTAATAAGTATGATGTTATTTATTTATAAATACAATGATATAAATTTCATATTATAAATAAGTTTAATCGAAAACTACTCACAAATTACTCCCTCGTCCCAAAGAAATGTGCACGTTTACTGTTTTCACGTGTTTTTGCGAGCGAGTTTTTTATTAATATTTAAAATGATAAAATAATTTTTAAATATGCATGCAATAGATGAAAGGTAGATCTATAATACTCCTCTTTAAAAATTATTTTATCATTTGAAATATTAATAAACAACTCGCTCACAAAACTCGATAATAAAGTAGGTGTGCACGTTTTTCCGGGACGGAGGTAGTAATTGATAAGTAAGTGAATGTAAGTTATACATATAATTATTTGGAATTTTTGATCTCTCTCACCATCCAGCTAACATTAATTTTCCAATTTTTTGTTCTTTCAATTGACTAATAAGGAACAAATATATATTGGCAAGGGAATAATATCAACAAATTAATTTCACGTATTTTTATAAGTTCGGATTTTTAAATGAGATGTAATTCTTTCATGGTATCATAGCCTTTGGCTCACGTTTAAATGCTGGGTTCGATTCCCGTTGAAATCAACTTCACCCCTATTAAATTATCCGCTCAATATAACACATAAGTGAGGGGAGTGTTAAGAGAATAATATGAACGAATTAATTCTACATCTCTATGTAATTTCGAACTTTTAATTTTTTTATTACTTTGTAATATGAGCGCCTAGCAAGCTAAATAACATATATAAAAAAAATGAAAAAATAAAAAGAAAGAAATTTCATTTTACCCAGCTTTATAAATTTTATTTATATTAGCAACATCAAGTATAAAAAAAAAAAAAAAATCTACCCACGTGATTCACCATTAACCAAAAAGATTAATTTTTAAAAAAATAAAATATCAGTATAAATTACTATAAAATTTAAAAGAAAAATTAAAAAATATGTATCAAGTTGTATTAGAACCAAGGATTCAGTACCAAAATTAATTTGCAAATTGAAATTGTGTACCGAATCTTTGGTTTCGGTGCCGGTGCGAAATTTAAAAAATAAAAATTCGAAACTTTTTTATACCCATTTTAAAGATGGATAAATTGCACAATTCTCGATCAATTTTATACCAATTTAAGGGTATTTATATTTTAAAATTAGAAATGGATAGAATAAATATTTATAATTTATAGTTCGACTTGGGTAAAATATATATACATTTTTTAAATTTAAAAGTGAATATTTTATACAGTTCTTAGAATAAAAGTTTAGAATATGTTAGGAACACGATGGTATACATGCATGTTCATGCTCAATTTCCTTTTTGTGACATCCTAAAAAAATTAAATAAAAGAAAAATTATTAAATTTTATCTTCAAAATATTCACATAATTTGATAATCTATAATTATCTAATAACAAAAAACTTGTACCATTTTTAGAAACTTTTGTTATCCCCCAAAATATCATTACTAAATTTGTCAATACATTTGTTTAAAAAATTGTACATTAGATAAAAAAAATTGTAAATTTAATGAATTTTTAACTATGTTCATTTAAACTTTCGACTGATCACTTTCTCTCAACATATAAAAATAAGGGATTAAATTTTTTGTAGTCCTGTAACTTTGTATTATTTTGAAATTGGTCTCGATTGTTTTGACTTTTTAATTTTGGTCCTGTAAATTTTATAAAATTTTAAAATTGATCATTTTCACATGCTACAACAGGTTACCAAGCAGATGAACACCACATATGTAATTATTTTATTTTTCTCTTTAATTTCGAAGCGCCACTTGAACTTTTTTAATCCTAATAATTTAGGTCTGGTTTAAAATAATTTGTATATCAAAAGACAAAGCGAATCAGATCGATTTATTGGGTCTAAATTGACCAAAAAAAAAATTAGAGGCACGCTTGTATGAGACGGTCTCACGGTGAGATAGGACATAAGTTGGACATTAACACTTTAACACTTTGGGAGAGATGAGTGTGATTTGTGCTAAGTTGTACCCCATCTCATGATTGAGACCGTCTCATATGAGTTTTTGTCAAAAAATTAAATCAATAAACGTAGAAAACCACTCTCCCTTCCTAAAAAAATAAAAATTCTCGATACAAATTATTTGGATTAAAAAAGTTTAGGTGACATTTCAAAATTAAAGGAAAAAACAAAATAATTACATAGATGGTGGTAACCTGTTTGGTGACCTGCTATAACAGGTTAAAGGACCAATTTTAAAATTTTTGATAACTTACAGGACCAAAATAAAAAAATCAAAACAATCGGGACTAATTTCAAAACGGAGCAAAGTTACAGGACTACAAAAATTGTTGTTGTCTAGCATTTCTTTTAAGTCAGATACAATCGCAGCTTGTATTGTATTTATATTTTCCACTGACCTGAAAATATATATATCAAATAATATGATGTAACTAATTTGATTGAAAGATAAAATAATACGTAGATTACATTTTTAAAAATTAAAAATATCTTACCTGACAGATCGAATCATGTTATATATTTCATTATTTGTGTCGTATATGTAGAGCTGGGCATACACTGGGGGATCACGACCACTTGGAAGTAAACTACCCAATCTATGATAGTTCTGGCCATGCATTCGAAACACCGGGGGAGAATTACCTCTATTTAAATTTCTATTGATATTTTCGCCTAAAGATGTAAAAGAAAACATATTGTTGAATGAACGAATGTTATCCAAAAATTTTTTGCTTCTATCACTTTGACCCCATATCAAATCTTGAAGAAGTAATGGAGGCTGAGGCATTAGAGGTAACTGAATTTTTCCTTGCATACAACACAATGAAAATTTTGGAGCTAATTCTTTTTTTGTAGATTTTAATCGTTCATCAAACCAAAACATAGCACCACAAAATTCATATCGATGTATATGATCACCAATATCCCAATATTCGATATCTGAAATAAATAAATTATAAAATAAGTATTTAATTTAAGAAACTAATAAAAATGCAAATTTTAAAAAGAGATTCTATTTAAAAAAAACTTAATAAAAAAATATGAACAAATACATTAAACAACTTACAATCAACTTCATTATCATAACAAATCGAATCGTCGGGATCTAAATCAATTATCTCCGGATTATCATCATTATCATCCGGCAGAACATCGTTAAATATTGGCTCTCTAGACCTTAATTCTTCAACATGAATATCATCTCTAGCTAAATGATCAGGAAAAGAAAATTTTCCAACATTCTGATCATTAATGTGTCGATTGCTAGATCCACTAATTGCATTTGACATTAAATAATAATTATATAACAAAACAAATGTAAAATAACTAATAATACTTATAATAATATAGCATTAATGAATTTTTTAATAAACATAATAATTATATAATATAAGTACCATTGCTAACATCGGGATTTTGTTGTTTTGCATACATATCCTTGCTTGAACTATCAAACTTATCTCCAAATACATAACGAAAAATTACTGACGAAGCGGTGTTTGTAAGTCCATTAATTTCAGAATCTTTATTGCCTACACAAAAAATTAAAATATAAAGTAAGTAGGTTAACATTTAAGCAAAATAAATTATAAAAAAAAAATTGTAAACCGCAAGTTTTTTTTTTTTAAAAAAATATCACTAAATAAACTTATAAAATAAATATAAAAAAAGTATTGTGTCCTAAATAAACAATATTAAAATGATACGTGAACAATATAATTATTTTCTTTAATTATCAACATAATGTAATATTTCAAAAAATCAGTATAATTAATAGATATAATATTTTTGGAAGGTGTATGTAAAACATATCCCCCAGCAGTTATGGTCTTGAAAATAAGTCAGTCCAATGGAAAATAAATTACCAAAAAATATTAATTATAATGACATTTATTCAAAAAGAAAAGACTTTGGACAAATTTGCAAAAAATTGATATATTACATAATATATTATGTGGTCAAAATAACCTATGATAAGATATAATTTATTATTTGGTATAAGTTAAGAAATTATAAATTGCACATTAAATTATTGGTCATATTAATAATACTATCTTAATATAAAACTAATGTTGATCTTGAACATAATTACTCAATAACTAACATAGTTAATCAGTTAATAAAATATTGAAATAAAAGAATTAATGGTGGAAAAACCAGGAATAAATTATTATACTTTTTAAAGTATAAAAAACATAAATTCAAGTTTAATAAAAAAAAAAGAACATACCTTGTTCATTTTCCTGATTTGGAGATTGATTCCGGTTGATAATTTCTGAACTTAGTAGCTTCCTCATTATTCAATATAGCTCAAAAATAACACAAAACAAAATAATTTAACAGTATAATAAAATAATTTAAGATTATATTATTATTTATTTAACCATAACAAACAATCATGATTTGACGATATGAGTAAAAACATGTAATAGATTATAACAAATAAGAAACTTAATACTAAAAAATACACGTAGTTTTAAGAAAATAAAGAAATGTTATATATCAACATATAAAATTATTATTGATTTAGGAAATGATTATCTAAGACCTAATATAATTAATCAATCAATAAAATATTTATAAAAAAAAAGTGTCGTTAAGGACATGTCAGGAAAAAAAAAGATTTGATAAAATTAGACATTGATGGTTTCACACAGTCATATCAATAATTTTATTTTAATAATACATTAATATAAATAAATAAAATTTTAAATATACAACAAAAAATATTAAAGCAATTTATATGAATGCAATATTTTTTTTTCATAAACAACACAACTCACGATCTCTATTCTAGTAATAACATATTGGTCATCTATAATGTGTTCAATATTATTAAACTTGATAGTAACATGTGAATTGAAAATTGGATAACGATCAATACCTTCTCTATCAGCGAAATATGCTGTCGTACAGAGATTACGTTTATTCAGCGATTTACTGAGAAGAACTCAAAAGTGAACTGTTAAATATGTCATCCAACAATAATCTGCAAACATAACAATGATGAATCAAATGCATAATACATAATTGTAAAAATTCACTTAATGACTATTTCAATTCTAAGAAATATATCATCTAATCCAAACAATCACGGGTAAATTATAATAAAGTGCAAGGTTAAAATAAAAAATAAGAAAAAGTGTATTATATAAAAAAATATATGAATGAATAGACAATAACAATACTTAAACACTTTATCGTCACTAACCTAAAATGATTTGATGATGAAGAACTTCAAAGTTATATTGATTTAATAGATTTGTGGAGTTTGAGGAATTATTTATACACAAGTAGATGTTGTTGATTTAAAATTAAGAGAAAAATAATGCAAAGATTACTCAAATGATATACTATTCAATGCATATTAATGAAATTATTATTTTTCAATCAATTTATATCCTACATCCTACATTGAAATATGAAAGAGTGAAAAGAAGATTATAAAAGAGCATAAGGATATATTAAAATAAAGAAAATTAAGGACAAAAAAAGTTGAATTTATTAAACTTTTTTAGCTAATTTGATGATAAAATGATTGTACTTGGTAAACTTAAGGAAGTATTTCTAAAGTTGAATATGTGTTAACATACTAAAATAGGAATTAGTGGTTAAGAAAAAAAAAACATTTTTATACCATTTTTTAATAATACATATGTACAATATATTATATTTGTTATTCTAATTTTTAAACTAAATATATTATTACAATAATATATACATAGTTGTATATGATGTTGGTTTAATTCTTGTTGTAAAATAATTAAATGAATATAGATATGTACACTAATTAGGAACTTTAATACATTGCACTAATTAATCAATAAATTTGTCTTAATGGTCAGATCATACTCAATAGAGCATTAGAATATATTAAAATAAAGAAAATTAAGGACAAAAAAGTTGAATTTCTTAAAACTATATGAGAATGTAATTTCAGATTCTTAATGTCATAAATAGTAATTGAATTTATACGAAAATTTATTATTTTTATTTATTGAAGATTTTGTATGTTAAAATTCAATGAGTATTATTAGAAAATATATAGGGAAGCAAGCTGGTGGTGAAAAATATTATATCTTTGCATATTTACAATTAAATAATAAATTGTATACACTTGACTTATGTTATATATTTATGATATATATATATCTAACTTTCCTCTAAAAAATTAAAACAAATTAAAATATATACAATAGATGTTTAAACAAATTACGTAAATACGTATAATTCATTAATATAAACTGTATAACCTGATGGTAAAATTTCAAATATATAATCGTTACTGAAATAAGGATACATTAATGTGCAACTCGTCAACATCAACCTCGAGAATTTTAAATACACAAAAACAACCAACTCTAATAGAGTTATCACGCAAAAATCTTTTGAATCCAGACTGGAAAATTAAACCTTTCCTTTCCTTCTTGACACCAACTTTCCAACATTTTTCACCAACAAACAAACTTGAAAACTCGAAAGATGCAATGTCGGACTTCTTATAATTCTTCCAGAAACACTTTGGAACAGTCTTCATAAAGAGATAAAAATGTTTTCACACACAAACACACACACACACACACACATATATATATATATATATATATATATATATGTATGTATTCTTGAAAAAATTAATTTTCATTTTATAATTAACATACTAATAATATCTAAATAAAATTACATTAAAAATATCTTACCAGTCGACCATTATGAAAATTGGATTCACCAATCAAGCAGGAGAATGAGACTGAATCATATGCAACACGAACCAAACCTTGAGCACTACGAAGACGCTTATTTCCATATTTCTCTTTAAAAAAAAGTACATTAAAAAATTAAATGAAAAATAAAAAAAAGATATTTAATTTAATACATCTAAATTTATTTAAAATTCAAAAGAATGATAAATTAATATTATATTACAAAACAATAACTTATACATTACATACCTTGATCATACAATATGCCTTTGTTTGAAAATGTTGAAAGCAAACATCCATGCTGGGAATATATTTTAATACAAATTGTAATAAGTCCATCATAGTATATAGAAATATAATATATGTTGTTAACATTGTTAGCATCGACAAATGTTTGCCAACCATCACCAAAAGTATAACTTAGTGTATTTAAAATTTTTAGTTTTATAACCCAAAAATCTCCATTCGGCTTCTGCAGATATATTGATTCTGGAAACTTTGCACCACGAATATCGGTCCATATTTGAGGAATTACCTTTAAATAGAAATACATTAGTAAAAATACATTAAAAAAAGTATATATGAATACAAAAGGACATAAAAGTCATACCAAATTATTATAAAAAAACTGAAAACAATCAGAAAATAAAATAATTCTTCCTCAGCTCTCCTGCATAAAAAAATATATTATTATTATATATATATATATTAATTTAAATTAATGGAACAAATACACTAACTAATATACTCACCATATACATTATAAGATTCTGATATAAGATTGGGATTACCAACATCTTTTAGGATACCATTTCGATGGTAGACCTTAATATATATAATGCACAAATCAAATTCAGAAAATGTTATGTAATCGCCAACAGACAGATTGTAATGCTCTTCAATTTCTTCCCATCCATCACTAAAATACCAAAAACCTCCGATGATAGCAGTTTTTACAACCCATTTTTTGCCGCTCTGATTAACAAATGTATACCTAGTATTTAAAGGCACTTCTCTCGATAAAATAATATCATCATGTATCCACTGAAAAATTACATAAATAAACAATAATCAATTTAGAGCGGGAAAATATAATTAACATAATAAATTGTTTGATGGCATAAAACTAACCAATTTATGTCGCCCTTCAATAGAATTATTAGGCACGTAATGAAAGAAAAAATCCAATGAACTCTTTGAATAGTAATGTTCTCTGAACATCTTCAATTCATTATATTCCCTTTCTAAATCTTCAACTACATACAAAAAAAGATCATTAAAGTTAAAATAAATACATACATATATAACAATCATATAAAACCAACAAATATGGTTCTTTATAAAATTTAAAACTTACGTGTAAAAAACTTTCTATCATCTTTAAACTCATCCTGAAGACGACATAAGTCATCACGTATCATATCATCAGAAAACAAATTAATCATTTCAAATTTGTATAGTACTATTAAACAACATGAATCTAAAATTTATAATGATTAACAAAAATACTAAGAACCGGAAATATTTTACTTGTTAAAAAAGAGATTCAACAAATAAAGGATGAATTTTTTTTTAATGGAACTTAAGTTTAAATAGGTGTGACAAAAACTTATTAAGGGATTGAATTTAGGATACAATTAAATCCGTACTTAATTTTATTAGTGCAAGTTCATAAATAATATAAACATTTGATGCAATTAAATATTAATTGCAATAAAAGTTAATTATACTATCATGTATTATGAACCCGGTAATTCTATATGACCAGAATCTGGCAAGGCAGAAAATGGCATTTATGCAATTACAGATTTAATTTAGCATGTAAATGACTATTATACCCTAATGAAAAAAACTTTAAATAAATGTAAATGGAAAAAGAAAACTCGAACTGCTAACCAAAACGAAAAAGAAAAAAACTTTAATTTAATAAAAAAATTAAACCGGTGCCGGCCACGAGAGCCGTCGTCGTCACTCTCTGTTTTAAAAATCCGACCACAACTCCCACAAGAAAACCTCTCAATAAATTTTTCATTTGATTATATAGCCATTTTTCATTTGATTATATAGCCATTTCCCGATACGCGGTGTAGTTGGTGATGGTGGCGGTTAATTATCTAGGCATTCAATCTTCTCTTCCAGATTTCGTGGAGGAGTGGGGACCGGGAAATAGTTCATGGGGGAAATAGAGTAGATCCATGCTGGGGTTAAAAGAAAAAGACGGTTAGTTGTGGGAAGCCAAGGGGATGGGATAACTCCCACAAACTTCTCATTCATGGGATGCAGATCTGGGTGGGAAATTATTATAATATATATATTTAGATATGTATAATCAAATTGGAAGATATTTCATATCTAACTGCCTTTTATTCTAATTTTCATATTTATAAAAAATGTTTTAAATGTTATTTTGAAATATTCTTTTTTATGTTTAGTATTTTTTTGTTACTTAAAAAAAAAATCGCTAATTAATATTTTATAGTTGGGTTTGGCCTATGATGCACGGATTCTTCTAAAAAAATTACGGTGCAGTATCGGATACTCCACGGGTGCGGGTGCGATTCGCATTGGATTCGCACCGGATACGCCAGACGATCCGTGAGTAATTTTATTTAAAAAAATTAGGATACGCGTATCCGGTGCGGGAAGGGTGCGCGAGTGGTTATTTTTTTAGAAAAAATAAATTTTTTTATTTATTTTTTCAATTTAAAGACTAAAATCTATATGGTCATTTTATTAAGTACTAAATGTGTTATTTGAATTGAACATTATTATGCAATATAATTTAAATTGAAAATATATCACTCTTTTTATCAAAGATTTGGTTAGTAATGCTCTGGATGCTAGAATTAGTAGACCCGAGGATAGGATTGTTTTTTATTGAATCCCTTAATATAACTTATGTATTAAACTGATGTTATTTAAATTAATATTTGTTACTTAATTACATTAAATTATTGAAAATGCTTAAGTTTTATGTGAATTACATATCATTTGATATTAATAAAATTTTATTAATAAACAACATTTTTTATCCCCATTATCCATCACTTTATTATATAAAATACTAATAAACAACTCTTCTTACCCCACCACTTTATCACTTTATCATTATTCCACTAAATCCTTATGAATAGTTAGCATCTCATAAAGATTTGGACGGTGGGAGTATAATATTTGTAAGAAAAAAATATAAAACACATTGTGAATAGGATAAATTAAAAAAAAATAGTGAATCAGATTTATATATGAACTGTATCATTGTTGTGCTAAAAAACTATCACTGTTATATATAAAAAAACTATCATTATTTAGTTTCGAGGGTGATAGTTTCTATGGTTTACAATTTTAAGTTCGATAATTTGAATTGTGAATCGAGACTCACAAGAGCGATTATATTAATATTTTATTTTATTTTTTTATTTGTAATTATAATGATTTGAAGAAATTTAAATTTTGAATGCAATACATAATGTGTTTGTTTCACCGGCATCACATTCCGATCACCTTCATCCATGTGATTAGTACCAATAACTTGGTCTTAATCCTGGAATCATTTCCCCCATATCTATTTAACACTTCATTGCCTTTAGGTCCGTCGATTCTGACTCCGAAAATTGCGATTTTTACAATTTTAGATCCTAAAAATCCATCACCTTGTGATTTCTGGCCACCCACCAGTTACACTATATACCGCTCTTAATCTCTTATTATATTGATTGTTCCGTCATTTCTCTATCGTCATCGTCAATGTCTCATCAACCATAGCTTCTTATATTTTTTAAATTTGCATCGCAAAATGTTGAATTATTTCAATTTTTTTTTAAATTTACATCGAATTAGAAAGAATTTACGTTAGAATTCAACGTGGAGGAAGGAGCTCTTGAGGAAGGGAGAGGAAACATGAGTCTTTTTTTTATTTTTATCTTTTTTGCCGGCCGCGAGTTGAACAGGTGGAGGGATGTCGGAGAAGATAGGTAGATGTGCAGGTTGGTTTTTTTTTTTTTTTTAAAGGGTGGAGTGGGTTTAAATCAGACCTTTCCTTTTATTTTCTGATTTGATTAAGCCAGGGTAAAGTAGTAATTGTGCAGTATTATTTTAATATTTTAAAGATTATGCCCGGACAGAATCTGCCCATTTAGCACTTCCCTTATGAACTAAAATTTGACTACCAAAATATTTTAAGGCATAGTATAGCTCAATTACTAAATTATTTGACTACTTTAATTATGAGATGATATCATTCTTATATTTACGATATAATGCATAAAAAGTTAGAAGTGTAATCCTCGAAATTGTACAATATGATAAATAATTAGCGATATATCATATTTGATTAATTACATATTTTATAAAGATGAGATCATGATACTCATATACTAAATTGAAGAGTACATATCACAATTAATCTAGACACATACTAATAATAAAATTAGTAATGCTTGAATTAAGCACATCATTAAAGTTATATGTAAGTTAAATAGAGAAATATGATAAATAATATGAGTAATTAATGTAATCATAATTAATCTTAGAAAAAATAACAACACATGATTAAATATAATGTATTTATTTAATTATCATGAATTAAGACATAAGTGATTTGTTGTATGATCAAAATAGCAATTAAGAAGCAACGAAAACCCGTTTTGTACTGCACATTTTCAGAAAATGGGCTACACTTCTTGCTTTGAAAGTTTGACTAAATTGTTAAGGATTTAGAATGTGCCATCTGACTGCTCATTATAAATGTTTAACTTCAATTTATTGATTGGGACATCTTTACCTTAGTTCTTTGTAATTATTGCTTGTCTATTAACTATTTATTTTCAATATTTCTAGAAACAAAATTGAACTAAAAGTATATATAATCTTTTAAACATTTTAATAAGATTCCATGGAGTCATGAGGACGCTTAAATAAATTGGCGTACTGTCAAAATGACAGTGAATATCATTATGTTATAAAAGTATTGTTCAATAATATAAAGAGAACAAATAAATGCCAATAGCAATAAAAATATTTGAAATTTTAAATTAATTTTCATCAATTAAATATAGGAAACAAAAAAATATGCAAAAAATAAAAATTAGTAAAATTAGTGAATATATAATGATACACATTATGATTAAGTTTAATTTAAATATTAGGATTTAAAAATTAAGATTAATGATTCGACTTTATATATATATATATATATATATATATATAGATCCATACTCAGGGTAAATTACAGATTTGGTCCCAAGAGATTGAGTTTCAAAACAATTTTAGTCCCAATGTTTTAAAATGGTCCTTTTTAGCACTTTTGGTCCCATCCGTTAGTTTATGGACAGAAACCGTTAGTTTTAAAAATGAATTAAATATTTAATCTAAAAAAATCTAAAATTATAAGTTAATAATAAAAAAATATAAAAAAAATTAGCATCCAAATAATGATTTATATGATGTAATAAAAATAATAATATAGATTATAGATAAAATTGGATGTAAATTAAAAATATTTAAAAAATTCGAACTAAATAATTTTTTTGTAAAATCTAAAAAAATATACAGGATTTGGATTAACCTAATTTGAAAATATAAACTATTTTTTTCAGATCAACTAAAAGCCAAAAATAACCTTATTCCAGACATTACACCACCGCAACCAGAAACCACTACATAACTATATTCCAGCCAAACACGACAACTACCACCGTTTCCGAATTCGGCAAACAAATCTGATTCCAGTCCCGAAATTAGACAATGCTACCCAATCTTGTGTCGTCTCAACGCTAGGAATCAAAATCCCTTATCAATTTAAAATTTAGATTTCAAAATCTGATTTCAGTGCGTGTTTTATAAGAATAATGTTTTCGTTTTGAAATGAATATTTGGTTTCTTTGGTGTTGAAATCGTTTATGGTGTGATTTCTGGTGCAAATTTTTAATTATTTTTCATCAATTAAATATAGGAAACAAAAAAATATGCAAATAATAAAATTAAATAATCATGAATATATAATGATGCACATTGTGATTAAGTTTAATTTAAATATTAGGATTTAAAATTTAGGATTAATGATTCGGCTTGTTTATATATACATCCATACTCATATTATGGAGCACATAATTTGTGCGATACACAATCAAAATAAACCATATAAATAAATCACAATTAGTCTGATGTGAGAAATTCAAAAACAATGAAAAATGCAAAATCTCCTTATAAAATGACAAAGAAAATCATAGGTTCAATATTATGAGCACCAAAGTATAACACAATAAAAAATCATATTACTGAAAATTGTCTAATATGATTTATAAAACAAATAATTTAGGCGATAAACAATCCAAATAAAACATATAAATAAAACCACATATAGTCTGATGAAGAAAATTCAAACATAATGGAAAATGCAAAATCTCCTTATAAAATGACAAAGAAAATTACAGGTTCACCACAATGCTCTTCTCCAACTATTTGTTTCCAAAACTTCACTTTATTTAATTCGGTTAAACCAACACTTGTAGCAACCTTTTTCCAATCACCTTTTAGGCGTCGATGAATTGACCTCCGACGACCTGTGATTATTAGTCGATGTTCATACTGGACAATGTGAGATTCTCCGGTGTCAAAATTCTTCAATGAAACATTAGAACCAACTGTTCCAAATAATTGATCCGCATACTTTGGAAGATACTGCAGACACATTTTTTTTAAATATATATAATGTCAAAATTAAAATAATATATAATAAAAGTTAGACATAATACAATTCATACCAGGCACCTATCGAATTCAGATTGATTGCAATCAATAGTAAGCTCATAGGATTCATCCATAACAACATTCAATAAGTTTGGTCCAATACCTGTTAAATATATATTAGTAAAAACATAACAAATAAAATTTTATAAAGATTTAATACAAATCAGAGAAAACACAAAAATATATTTACCTTCATTATTTAAATCAACCAATGTATGAACATCGCCCTTGTCATCCAAGGAATTAGCTTGAGGAACCTCGGGAGCTTGAAGTCCTAATTCAGCATACAATACATCCAAAGATGCACAAGTTTGAATTCCGAGTTTCTTGAAGTTCAATCCATAACCATCTAAACAATATTTTAGAGCAAAATTAAAAATAATAAATCAAAAATAAAATTTGGCTTATAATTAATTAAAACTATATAATACCTTCGTAAGAATCTACACAACAACCATTAAATTTATATGGATGCATGACATTAGGTATAATGTCCATCGTAGAAAATGGTGAGCGAGAAAACAGAAATCAACAGAGAGAAAGGGGTAAAAAATTTCTTCCAATTACACGTCAGCACCCATTGTTCACCATCCTTGAAGCAGCGACCATAAACTACTCTTCTGGTAGACTTTTTGAATAAACAACTTTCAGGAATTAAATTACACAATGATTTGCCCCAGCACTGAGGTATAGGCTTGATAAGAATAAAAAATAAATCATATTAGACTACAAATAAATGTATACACAATTAAATTAAATCACTATTAATATTGTAATTTTAATATTGGTTTAAATAAAAATTTAATATTTTAATGAGAGATATAATCAAGTTAAAAATATAACTTACTATTTTACTTTCAAAGAGAGCGGTAAATTCTGGAACATAATCGACGCATGGGAAAAGGCTGCAAAATAGTAAAAAACCTCAAGTTAATAAAAATTATTGTAAATATATAAGTAAAAAAATTATACATAACATACACTTAAATGTATAACGTTCAATAAAATTATGAGCTTGACGTAGATCACCATTCTTGTCAAACACTCGAACGAATAGATCAGCAAATTCACAACGAAAAAACGATAAATAGATCCTATCACCACATCCCAATTTATAAGAATCAATGAGATTTTCCCAATCCTGTCCATAAAAAAAATTAACATCTGTATTCGATTCATAATTCACGCGCCACAACCGCCCAAAATAATCTGTTATAGTATAATTTCTTTGAGGAGCAATGGCTATAGGAATACTCTGTGAAATAAGGAAAAAAAATCAGATCAATATAAAAAGTCACGATATAATATATTATTGTAAAACTATCCACCACAAAAAAGAGCACATAGCTTACCATTCTATTAGAACCAATATAATACAAAAGAAATTCATTATAAAAGGTTCCATTAGAAAATATATCTCGGATTTGACGAAGGACTGTAAGATCGATCGTAATATAGCCACCTGAAAATAATCTTTTTAAACATTAAAAAAATAAAATAAACAAAATAAATAAATATCTAATGGAAGAATATAATAACAACAGTAATGATATTAATAATGATACTAATTGTGAATATTATAAAAATGAACTAATGAACGAATTTTATGGAATAATTTCAGGCACAAGTGTATATGATAATTTCAGCCAAACGACATAAATTTCATAAAATATTAGTATAGAACGAATTACGCTTAATTCGTTCTTCTAAAATATATTGCTTTTACGAAATTGTTCTTATAAATTAATTCACAAGTATTCAAGGTCTTATTTATTAGTTTTCTTAAAGATTAAATTAGAAAGTATAGAATTAATATTTATTGTGGTCATTGGTTTTGCCAATATTGAAAGCAAAAGCCATAAATAATAATATCTGTATTAAATAAGTTTATGTAGAAACAACTAACCAAATATCTAAAAACGTTCAAATCAGCAGTGAGAAATAATGATTTTATGTTTCTTTTCTTCTTCTTCTTAAAACCAATAATTTATCAATAGCAAATTTATCAATAGCTCAAGACTAACCAATAATTTGATAATTTGATATGATTACAAATTTGATATCATTACCTCGTTCTAATACTAATTTTAAATTTATATCATTACCTTTTAATAATATGACAAAAACATACACACATTCAATTTCACTATATATAAAATGTACAAAAAAATCTTAAACAACACAAATTATCCCCCATTAAACACAACTCTATTTCCCACGAAGACACATGAGTATACACAACAAATAACATACAATTTCCAAACAAAAACATAAGATATCAATAATTAATATAGTTGGGACGAAAATAATCAAAATCGACGTCCAAAATAACATAAAATCCGTAAAAGGATTATGTTGAAAAATAAATTGAATGATAACCTTGTCCACCACGGCTATGGTTTCCACAATCTGCAGAGGAATCGGCCTGCGACGAAGCCTTAAAGTCCATTGAGTTGATTTCAAGAATATGTTTCAAGAACATGTTTTGTTCACAGGATTTCAAGAATATGTTTTGTTCATATGATTTCAAGAATAGGCTATTATATAATATTTTCATATGATACAGATTTGACTTATTCAATTTGTATATTTGTTTATATGGTAACATTTTCTAGAATTTTCCAAAAAAAAAATAGAATTAGGCTTAATTATAGAAATTGAAATTTGATAGCATAATTTCTTATATTAATTTTGATTTGGATCAATCTTGGTATGAAGTATATGTATAAATATTGCGTGAAAAAAAAATTATGGAAGTTGATATGGATTTTGAGGAATATTTTAATATATCCATATAAAAAGTATAATTGAAAATGTGGAATATTGCTTGTTTTAAGTTTCCAAATCATGTCACACTATAATCTTTGTTTCGATTGTTGGATATTGCTTGTTTTAAGTTTCCAAATCATGTCACACTATAATCGTGCGACAACATATAACAATTGGAATATATTCCACACCTAGTCCCTTGGATTGATTTTAAAATCGGGCACTTCAACGACCCTCTTATACTTGAGAGGTTAGTGTGTTGCAAAAACACGTGTTAAGTTTTTGGCGCCGTAACCGGGGACTAGGTTGTGTTGAGTATAACTAGTTGTTCGTTGAACGTGGTTAATAGTGTCTTTTATTTTTGTTACTAACCTTGCTAATAGTTGGATTGGAGATTGTGGACTTTGTTGATTTGCTAGGTGTGCATGAACACAAGGACAAGTGGAATTAAACCAATTCCAATTGACCTTGAGATCGAAGCAACGGCTAGGAGAAGAAACTGGGACCGAAATCGGAGATTAGCCCAACAAAGAGCAATTGGAGAAAATCAAAACCACCGAATGAATTTGGAAGGGGGTGAAAATAGGGAACGCCCTATGTGGGAATATTTCAACCCGCAAGTGCAAAGGCACTATGATGGCATTGCTCGTCCACCTATAGCGGCTAACAATTTCGAAATCAAGCCGGGGCTCATTCAAATGCTCCAAAAATAACAATTCGGGGGAGGCAAGAATGAAGACCCTAATAGGCACATCGCCCAATTTCTAGAGTATGCGGATACAGTCAAGATTGGGGGTGTGACGGACGATGCATGGAGGGCCCGACTTTTCACATTTACCTTGAGGGATAAGGCGAAGGATTGGATCTCGTCCCTACCTCCCGATAGCCTTGGATCATGGGATGTCTTAGGTAAAAAATTCTTGATGAAGTTCTTCCCACCATCAATGACCCTCCATTGCAAGAAGGAGATTGCCCAATTTCGTCAAAGGGATGGGGAAAACTTGTATGAGGCTTGGGAGAGGTACAATGCTATGCTTCGAAGATGTCCTCAACACAACTTCGTCAAGGATCAAATTGTGAGCTATTTCTACTATGGGTTAAATGATGAGGCACGAATGTTTATAGACTCTTCAGGGGGTGGCTCGGTGTTTGATAAAACTGGGACGGAAGTGATTGATTTGATCGAGAGAATTGCTAACAACACTTTCAATTGGCCCGCCAAAAGATTTATGGCTCATCGAGTTGCTCAAGTGGATAGTGATCCAAACAATGTAATGGCGGAGGCAATGAAGCTCTTCATTAACAAAGTGGATTCATTAGTGGAGAGTCAAAAGAGGGGAATGATGGGAGGAAACATGAAAATACCACAAAGTTTTGATCATGTGGAGGAGGCCAATTACATGGGTAGGGGTCATTATCAACAAGTAAGTTACCAAGGAAACCAAAGTTTCCAAGGAAACCATTACCAAGCCCCTAACCAAAATTTCCAAAGTCAAGCCCCTAACCAAAACTATCAAAACCGTTACCAAAACAACCCTTCTCAAAACTTTCCCAACCAAAACAATCCACATTCACAATTCTCAAGCCAAAACCAACCTTCTAGCCAAAACAACCATCAACAAAACTTCCAAAACCAAAGCAACAACCAATACCAAAATTACCAAGCCTTCCCATACAACAATTCCTACAGTCCAAACCTCCGAAAACATGAAAACTTCTAATACTCGAACCCGAAGGCCGCCCTCACTCTACCACCGGGATTTGATCCCGGAGCCCGTGCACCCAACAATGAAGGGAGGCAAACTTTAGAGGATAGTTTGGCCACATTCATCTCTCTATCTAATCAACAAACACTCAAGTCCAATCAAAGGTTTGATAAGATAGAGGATGATTTGAAGAATTTTAGTAATATCCCCATGCCATAAATTCTCTCTCAAACCAATTGAAGAACTTGGAATTCCAAATGGGGCAAGTGGCATCCTCAAGCCAAGGGAAAGATAAAGGAAAATTTTCCTCCACGACGGAGGTGTATCCTAGAGAATATTGTAAGACCGTTGAATTGAGGAGTGATACAAGGTATGATGGGCCGAGCATGCCATTGGAAGATGATGAGGTAGAAAATGAGGGAGAAAATAAAGATAAGAAGGAGGAGATTGTTGTTGAGGATGCTTGTGTTGAGGTGGAAGGTGTTGAGGAGAAGAGAGTTCCTAAATGGAAGAATGCTAAGGAATTAAAGGAGAAGAACGAAAAGGTTGAGTGTGATGGATGGGGAATTCATAAAACCCCTATTCCACCACCTTTTCCTCAACGTTTCATGAAGAAGAAGCTAGATGATAAGTTCGCAAAATTCTTAGAAATATTCAAGAAAGTGACCTTGAACGTGCCTTTCTTGGAGGCAATCGAGGAGATGCCGTCTTATGCGAAATTTCTCAAAGAGTTGGTCATTAAGAGAAGGAAGGCGGATGAGTGTGAAATGATAAGCTTAACAAGTGAGTGTAGTGCCTTACTCCAAAGAAACCTCCCTAAAAAAGTCAAAGATCCGGGGAACATAACCTTGTTATGTGAGTTGAGTAACAAGGAGAAGAGAAACGTTCTATGTGACGTTGGTGCGAGCATCAATCTCATGCCCTTATCGATTTACAACCATTTGAAAATGGGGGAGCTCAAACCAACGTCCATGACGTTACAATTGACAGATCGTTCTATTACTTATCCAAAGGGAATTGTGGAGGACGTGCTTGTGAAGATTGACAAGTTTGTATTTTCGGCGGACTTTGTGGTACTAGAAATGGAGGAGGATGTTGATATACCATTGATTTTGGGAAGACCATTTCTATCTACCGCAAGGGCGGTGGTGGACATGTACACGGACAAGGTGACCTTGAAGCTCGATGATGAGGAGCTCATTTTCGACTCCTACAAAGCCATGAGGCATACATTCGAAGCGGAGGAGTGCAAATCCATCGACGTTGTTGAACATTGTGTCCAAGAGAAAATTGAGAAATCTCTTGCTCCTTACTTTCTTCATGCTTATATCAATCCTTCATTTGATTGTTACACTAATCCCTTATTTGAAGAAAAAGAAGAAGAAAGAGAGGATGATGAAGAAGAGGAAGAGGTCCCAAGCGATGAGAAAAATAAAGATGATAATCTTATTGTCGAAAAAAATAAAGAGGAGTATCCATTGATGGATGTAAGCAACAAGGAAAATCAAGAAGCATCCAAAAAGATTTTGGAGAGTGAAATGAGAATTTTTAATCCCTTTTACTCTTCAATTTTCACTTTATTAGATATAGATGCTTCTATTGATTTTGTCTTGTCTCTTGATACTTACAATCAAAAGAAAGAAATTGAGAAAAGTTTGGGCATTCTTGAGATAAGAGAGAAAGAAAGGCAAGAGATGATGGTGAGAGAAAATTGATACAATTTGGAGAATTGCATCATCCTTAAGTTATGCAAGAGAGATGGAGGTTGTTGGTTGATCTTTCATGATACCCTCCTTGATTTTGAAGCCAAAAATTGAATACAAAGGCAAGGAGGATCGATATCCATGGCCTTACCGATGAGTTGAACGACTCAAGTTCCGTCCTGCATAGGACGTTAAACCTAGCGCTTAATGGGAGGCAACCCATCTTTATGTTATTTTATGTGTTTATCTTGTTCGTTTGATCTTGTTTTGGTAGTGTCATTTTTTGTAGGTTGTCGGGGTCTTGTGACGAGGCTTGGTGAAGATATTGAGCTTAAATGAAAGATACGTGCTTGAAGGAAACTTTAGGTAGAAGCACCTTTTTCCAAACTTAGATTTGCTTAGCAAAGTCTAAGTTTCGGGGGGTGTTTCATCTTTTTATGCATTTTACATTTGCACCGGCGCACCCCCGTTTTGAGGTTTGGTGATGTTCACCGTATGACATGTTTTTGAGCTTAAATGGTGAAAAAACTTGTACATGAATTTTGCCGTGTTGGGCTCTTGTTTGTTGGTATACTTGCTAGTTGAAGATGGATGTAGATTGTTAAGATGTGGTTCGTATAGAGCTTAATGGTCATGGTGCTTGGTGCATATTCTTTATTTCACTATTTTCCAAACTTTTAATTGCATAGCAATGAAAAAGTTTGGGGGGGGGGTGCGTTCATTTTCACAAATTCACTTGCACCAATGCACTTATGCTTTATGTTGTTGGTGGTGGTTTGCTCTTGTGCTATATTCTTGGATGATTTGGTAGTATATTTGTTCCTTGGATATTGAGTATTGTGATGGATGCTTTTGTATGTGATGTTGAGACGTTTGCTTGGATGATTGGTAGTGTTTGATGTGATGAGGTGGTTACTTGTTGGAGGATTGCACTACTTGATTACATGCTTTGAAATTAATAGACTAGGGATGGTGTGACTATTCCCTAATGCTAATCTTGAGAGACTTGGGCCATTTGAATCATTCATATCATGATTTAAGTTTCTTTCTTGAGTGGATCATTCACAAAATGCATGCTAGAACTTGCCCCTTTGTCTTTTTTGAGATCATATTTTTGGAAAGGTGTTAAAGATGATTGGAGGCCATTTTTGGTTGAATGAGTCACTCGGCCAAATAAATCCCACCTAATGAAGTCAATCCGTAATAAGCCCCTTTGAGCCTTTAAGCCTATTTTTGTTGGCAAGCTACATTGATTTAGCCATTTTTACCATTTCTTTCTTGAGCCCCATTTTGATCTCTATTAACTTGTAGAGTTTCATGGTTGGTAAATAATGGAAGAACAAAATTTAAATGAGTGGATTTTGAGTGATCAATGTGAGAAAGTTGAGAAAAATGCAAAAGGAGGTTGAGCAAGGATGATGAAAGAAAGAAAATAAGCCTTGAAAAAAAAATGTGAAAAAGAGAACCAAGGCTAGAAAAAAAGGAAGAAAACAAGATTTCAAATGAGCTTGAAAAAGAAAAATGGCTTCAAGAGAAAAAGAAAAGAAAGAGAAGGTGAATTGGGTACTTGTGAGCATTGAAATGAGAAAATAAAGAGAAATGAGTGTGAGTTTGTGTTCTTAAACTTCTTGATTGATTTACCAACATTTGTTGCTCTACAAGGAATTGAGTCACTTTGTCCCAAATTTTACCCCACCTTTGTCCAAAGAGCATACATAACCACCTTGTGAAATACCTCCTTGATTTGATTACCTACCAAAAGAGTTGGTGGAGAATTGAGATGAGGGGCAAGCATATGGATGTTGCATGGAGTGAATTGATTGAATGAGAGTAAAAACGTCCCTTGAAACACGTGAGCTTTGAGAGAATTACTTCCATAAGAGAGTGGGGATAGTGCACTTGAACTTGTCTTATCTTGATCATTGCATGTTTGATTGTGGTATGAGAGTTCACTTGTGATTCCTTATTCATTTGATATGATCCTTGAAGTCCATTGCATAAGTCTTGATGTCCATATATTGCATACTTCACAATTCCTCCCCCTTGTTCTATTTTCTTTCGTTGCTTGGGGACGAGCAACACTTTAAGTTTAGGGGAGTTGATTGAGTGTCGTAATTGCTCGTATTTATGTGATTTTCATGCTCAAGTTGATAGAAATCCATGCTTTTATTGCACTAATTTCACTCAATTTGACCTAAATGTGGAGAAAGGTTGTGTTTGCTTTTTGTGTAGGAAATGAGTGAAAACAAGCTAGAATGATTAAATAAACTGGTCTGATCTAGAAGGATGTAGGATAATAGAGTTGAACCATGTGAAAGAGCTTGAAATGAGGGTCGCAATGAAAAAATAACCAAGTCAATCGGAGTTCGGGAGCTCGAGTTATGGGTGAAATAAAAATATCTCGCTGTTGGTGCTACTCGACTCGAGAATTGAGTCGAAATGGTAGCTCGAGTCGATCCAATGTGCTCGGCATTTTGAGCATTTTGAGTTTGATGGGTTGGGGAAAAATTATGACCAGCATGAAGTAACCTGGCTCGAATTCAAATTTCTAAGAATAGCAACAAAACGCGATTATGGCAATTTCGACCTACGACTTTTAAAGTGTTTGGCCCAAAAATAGAGATCTTTGCCAAAAAAGCCCTAAAGACACGTGCCAACTGATTCCAAAGCATATATAAAGGCCCAACCTTTTTTTTTTCATCATTCGGGTGGAAATTTGGGGAGAGATGGATTAACAAAAGCAAGTGATACCTTTTAGAGTTCCAAGTAATACTTTTGCTAGGTTTTCAATTTTTCTTCCATAGATAGTCTAGAGCTTCATAGAATAGCTTAGTTCTAGCTTTATTTACATTTCAAGCAAGGATTCAAAGAGGATTTGTGAGTTTTGTTATGCTTTTGTGCTACAATTTCATCCAAGAGGTGATTCTTACTTTTTATTGCATGTTACTTGTTTATTTTATTATGGGTTCCTTGAATTCTTGATGTTTAGCCATGGGTTTTGCCTTGTGCACCATGGGCTAAGGTTATTAGTGTTTGGGTGTTTGGAATTGTGGTTATGATTGTTTAATTGCTTTGACTATAGTTGTTTATCTCTATTGATGGTTATCCTTTAAATTAGGGGAATTTACTTGTTCAATTTTGGTGGTTTTGCTATGAGCTTGTGTGTTTTTGCTAGTTTATTTCATCGAGAGTTGGGTAGACTTGTTTTAGAATACATGGGCATTGGTTTAATTCATCCCAATTGGAGTCAATTAAGTCCTATGTCAACTTAGAGTTAATTTTAGATACTTTAGAAAAAATAATCTACATTATCTTCTTGAGTTAAAACCTTGAGTGGGTGGTGAAGAGCACATAGGTGTTGGGGAATTAATTGCACGGATCTATTCGGGATGAATATTTAAATACAAATTTAATTCTAACAATTATTACTAGCATGAATTAATCCTATATTAATTCAAATAATAATTTAACAACAAATCATGCATATAAAATTCACATAAATCCTACACAAAGGAATTGCTACGGGTTTTCATTGAACTAACCTCTTGGAGTGGCAATGGTCTAAATCGATGAAAAACACACCAAAAAGACCTTCCCAAGTATTCCCTAGTCCTTGCTCGACAATGAACGGTGGAAGGATACTCGCGAACAATTAACAAAAGGAAAAACAAACTTTGTTGCACCACTTTTGTGGATTTACTATTTTTTCCAGCACATGGAATTGTACTTGGGAATGAAACATTCATCCCCTATTTATAGAGGGTGGTGACCGATTTTTCATGTGGAATAGGGAGGAAAAAATCTTTTCTTGATCTCCAAGAAATCTTGAATATATCTCATATATTCTTTTCTCCATAATTAAAATATTTCACAAAATCCCACTCTCTTATTTGTTATGGAATATTTCGAAAATAATAGGGTAAAGAAACCAAGATTTGGATCTTCTTGAATTTATGAGATATACTTGTATTCCAAGAAATACATATCTTCCATAATATCTTTTCAAGAAAATCAAGAAAAATTTTTCTTTCCTTTATATTCAAAAAATTTTGAAAATATCCCCATAAATAACCAAGTGGGAGATTTCTTGAATTCAATGAGATAATCTTGTATTCAAGAATACATATCTGCATTCCATAACAAAATTCAAAGAAAATATTTCTCCCTTTTATTTATTTATGATGAACAAATTCATGGAAAAAATAAGCAACAAATATTTATTTTATTTTTAAAAACATTTTTCAGTTATTGGACTTTATATTTGGGCTACTTGGGGGGCCTTTAGGAGAATTAAGATTGGACCTTCCAATGGATCTTGAATTATCAATATTGAGCCACAATATTATTCAAGCCCATAAATATTAATTAATCCCACTACATAATTAATATTGCACTATCCAATTAATAGGTTATTATTTCCCGTGTTTTTTTTGAAATAGCTTTCCATTAATTAATATCTTTTGTCCTTGGTTAAGGAACAGTTCAACGCATTATTATCCATACTAGGAAACTAGTTCCACCCAAGATTTGGTATGATAAATCTTATGAACCTCCCAAGGGGAAAAATTTTTGCTTTACGATTTCAAGTATTAAATCTTAGTTTCGCAATTTTGACCAATAATATTGTCCAAGATATAAAGTATTGAATCTCGTTGATTCTCTTTATTGATAAGTCAAAGCAATAGTTACCAACCACACGTGATGTTTATTTGCTTTTGGGCGAAGATTAAGAAATAACGAACTTTTTATTGAGGTCTAATTCTTCCTTGTTTATGGGTTGAAGAATTTGTCCTCCTCAAAGGTCCTATTCAAAGGCATCACCATGCACTAGTGTAATCTTTGGTCAAGACAAGTGGTTATCGAGCCTTACTTCAACCTTTCATTATGGATTGTTCATTTCCATCTAGGTATCCTTTGAATGGTGTACTTTTTGTTTTGGTTAATTTAATCTTGTCAGGATTTGGTATCAATAAATTAACTACAATGTAACATTTACTATTTATTGAATGGGTTATGCACATGTTAAATATATGTAACATTCGATGATATTTAAAGCATCTATGATAAACAATTTATTTCAATAAATAAGTCCTAAAATTATCTTTTTGATTATACAAAGTAAAAGCATACTTGTAAAGATAACCCCAACAATGGAACATCAACCTTAGTCTACCTTGGGAACACGGTGGACGGAGTAGTTAGCTAATTAGAGGACCATATCCGTGCAATTACCGGGTTAGCAAAGGAGATTCACCTCTCGTTCCTAGGATTTCAACCGATATTAACCCTAGGCTTACCAAATGCAGGGAATGGTATATGTGTAGTGATCGCCCTTATGGAATAACCGGAAATAGAGGCAAACACCATGATTGATCTTTTGTGTTTCTCGCTAGTAAACAAAAATCGTTTGCTATTTAATTGCTTTATCTTAGCTTGCTCATTTTTAGTTTGATCTTTGTTTCGATTGTTGGATATTGCTTGTTTTAAGTTTCCAAATCATGTCACACTATAATCGTGCGACAACATATAACAATTGGACTATATTCCACACCTAGTCCCGTGGATTGATTTTAAAACCGGGCAATCCAACGACCCTGTTATACTTGAGAGGTTAGTGTGCTGCAAGAGATTTAACAAATTATACTTCAACGACCCTCTTATACTTCAACGACCCTCCTAATGCAAGAGATTCAATGCATTAAGATACTCATGATTAAAGAATAAATTATACTCATCGATTTGAAGACCCATTAATTATTGAATCAATTAATTTAACAAATCAATAAACACATTAAATTTAATGCACAATTAAAGAATTCATAATTTAGGATTCAATTTGATAGTACATAATTATAGGAATTAAAGAGCACATAATAGGAAGTAAATATCACGTGATTATAGAAATTAAATTGAAGATAATACATAATTATTTTCTCCCATCTATTTAAAGAGAGATTTTACAATTCATTTTTATCAATCTATTAGCAAGGTTTCATTTTATTTTTGGTGTATGAATTTTTTCACTCTCACCACCTTCATCTCTTGTGTTATTTTATTTATTTTTATATTATGAATCAAGTTGTTGTTACTATTAACTTTAAGAAAATTCTTAGAGATTTAGTTATGAAGTTAGGAATTTTAATAGTTTTATATGATACTAATGAGATTGGAACCGAGCTTGTACCTATTTTCAGGTCAATTGTTTATCTCAACGACATTGACGATGTGCATGTTGTATATGGTGACATATTTGAATCGTCTGAAGAAGCTGAAAATGATGTGGCTTATCGGGGAATCAAATACTTGAAGGGAATCTATAATATTAAGATTATAGATTTTAATTCTTATTAATTGTATTACACCACAAACAATATAATAAAAATAGTGCATGGTAAAATTGCACAAATTTATATTGAAAGATGATGATGATGATGCTTCTTATTTTGCAGTTCTTCACATTAAGGATTATTTTAATTTCAATGTTGTGATTAAAATGAGAACCATGCTTAGTATTTTCAATGTAGTAAATTTGTGCTTTATTCTATATCAATTATTCTATTTTTTCGCTTCATCTCTTCTGGTTTATTTTTCTCTGTCTCAACCACCTTTGTCTCACAAAGGTTAGATTTTGACTTAATTTCTCAATTGTATCTTTTTTTCTTGATTATCATTGATTAAATATTTTATATGTGTAAATAATCTTTTATTTGTGTTCAATTTGTAATGGCGTGCCTCAATTTATTTCACGTGTATCATCTTTAATTACTTGTAATTCTTGATGTTTCTCTAAGATTCTTGACAATGGCTCTCTTCTTTATTATGATGATTATGAACTCAAATAAAAAAGACGGTCTGTATCTTTTATATCCGAATGATTCCCTATTTCTTGATTATCCCAGGATTTAATTATGTGCAAATCAACTAATTTTTGGGGTAAATTTGTTTATTAATAGCATTTACGTCTTCCATATATAATTTTTTTACTTGTGAAACGTGTGTTTTATTTAATTAGTAGACTTATATATTATGCAAGAATATAGTTAATCACATTGTGTTTTTGGATTGATAATGTGAAATATAAATAATTTTTCTTCTATACTTTCAAGAGTTATTTATAGAAATTAATTATTGTTATTTTAGGATTGGAAAACTATGTATGAAAATTTCCCAAATTCTTGCAGTATTCAGAGTTTGAAGATTTCAATACTGTTTTAATACTTGTTGAATTTGAGTGTAACTTGCATTGAAATTATGTGCGATATACCAAATTTTTTGATAAAATCGATATTTTTCGATACGATAAGTGCGATATACCGGTATTTTCTCCAACGCTACACACATGCTACACACATGTATGAAACAATATGCAAGTTTTCGTCAAAGTCGCAAGTTGAATTAAAAACATGTAAATGGTTTGGGAAATTGGTTCAAGTTTTCGTCTTACGATTAATTGATTATGCATATGGAAATTTGAGTGTTTAATCAACTTAATTCGGTTACATTTATATAGGGGATGTTTGGTAAAACATTAAGATGTTGTGCACCTTTTGAAAGCTATCTAGCGAAATATTTTTAACCTTGAGAATATTAGGTCATACTTATAAGAAAAGGTTTACATTCTCTGATTTCGCCATATCATTAAAAATTAAGTTGATTAATCTCAAAATTAAAAGAAAATTCACTTGATTGTGTATGCCCATATTAGAAAATATATGTTGGGAAATTTATAGTTTTGATGAAAGTTCCAAAAACACATGTAATTTTCGGACAATCGATCGATGTTTACATTCTTGCTATAGGAGAATTGATAATGATTGTATCGATGTAATAGATAGGTCACATATTGAGGGGAACTCAATATGTAAAGGTCGATCTGAAGAATCGGAAGAAAGCGATATCCGACAGAGCGTAACGCTAAAAGCGGAAGATCGGGTCAGGCGATCTTCCCGAATCGGAAGTCATGAAGCTATATTCGAAGATCGGATTTTCGAGAAATAAGACCGGAAGACCTCAATAAGCTAAGTCAAAATAGATTTCTTGAATAAGATGAAAACCCGATGTTTTATCTTATCATACGTCTCGATCTGAACAAGATGAATACAAACCTTAGTTATTCAAAGCAAGCTTTCATCCAATACATATTTATTCAATAATTATAAATGCCGTTCTGAAAACATCTTCTAAAAATAAAATTCAAATCTCGGCTCTTTGATCTCAAGGTCTATAAATATGGGATTTTGAAAACGGAAATGCTTGGACAAACAACATAATCAAGAAGCTCAAACTATAAAATACGAAGAACACAACAACAAGCTTATTTTATATTGTGTTCATCCCATAAGTTTTAGCAAGAAATCTTTTCATCTAGCTTTTTTTTAAAAGAAAAGATTTCATAGTTGGAACCTCAACAATCTTACCCAAACCCCAAGTTAGGATAAGTTGTTTAGCAAGAATCTAGGGTTTCTAAGATCGATTTACGGGATCGGTTGAGTGAGAACTCTTAAAACATCTGTTGGTGTCTTTGTGTTGGACTAACACACTAATCTAAGGATCGGTTAAGTCGGTTAAGTTGGTGCCCCTTGTGAAAGGGAAGAGTGGACGTAGGGACCGGTTTGTCCGAACCACTATAAATCTTGTGTGCCTTCTTGCTTTGGGCGCTCTTTACAATCTTAAAGGACATATTCTAAGTTAAGATAAGATTCAAGCATCGATCGATCGATTTACCGATTTCGTCATCATCGATTAAAAAGATAAAACTTGGAATCGATTTATAAAAACCGGTTTTTCAGCCACACATCGATTAATCGATAGTTATGATATTCCGGCGTTGTTAATACAAATTAATTGGCTCTCACTCCGATCCAAGACGAAAAAGTTTTTCGTAAGTCTATTCAATTACTTACGCCTCACTTTTTTGCTCGGGACCTACAAGTGGTATCGAGGCGGTTGGTTAGACCAACGACTCTGTGTTATCTTGAAAAACCGTTTTAAAAACTCATTCATTTTCCAAAATCTTTCTTGGATAACACATCCGGTATGTATCATGATCTGCCGAAGTTCTCTTTATTGATGAGTATCAGATTGGGCCATATATATGTCCAACCATCTTGGCTCGTTATGATGGAAGTCATCGAGAGGACCCATCATCATTTACTCGACAATCGGGAGGAGAAGAAGTCTTTACGAAAAAAAGTCCATTAACGATGGACACAAAAGAAAGAAAAGCGCATACTTGGACACCATTGCAAGACATATCATCATGAAGACAATGGATAAGGTCACCAAAGAGAAGATTAAGTATCTCAAATTGCGAAAGCAATGCGGGATATCCGAGATTGCGAGGAAATGAGCAGATGTCTTCAAAGCGGTGAAGTTCGAGAAAATCAAGTTAACGAAACCATCAACGAACTCGATGGAAGAATTACAATGTCTATAAACAACGAGAACTTGGTAGAGATATCGATAAAGATATCAACTATAAGATCCTAAGATCTTCCAAGAAGTGGGACATGAAGGTCACGGTAATCAAAGATTGCCGGGACATTTCAAGAATGAAACCTAGTAGCTTGTTCTTGAGTCTTAAAGCTCGAAGTTTGATTGAAAGAGGTCAACCGATGAAGACGAGGTCCCCTCTTTGATAAAAATCTGTTGCTTTCAAGGCAACCATGCGAGAACAAAGGCCAATGAACCCATTGGAAATATATTAAGTCAGTATAATATAAAGGTTGCGTTGCTTACCGGGGAAGCTTGAGAAGTCGGATATACAACTTGGTAAGTATGAAGATTTTATAAGGACTATCAACATAAATCTGAGATAGGAATCGCATAATAGATCTACCGATGATCGGAGGGATCACAGAGATGAAAGGGAAAGAGATAGTCGAAGGAAGGAAGAGATAACCAATCGATAGAAGGACTACTATCGAAGGGAAATCACCCGATAGGTCATTGAGGGGTGATTCAATAACTATAGCAATAGCCGAGAGAGAGAGGGAAGAAAAAGAGGAACAAAAAGAGAGCAACGGTTTAGAGACAAGAGCCATGAGCGTCGTCAGAATTGTGATTCCTATCGCCCTCGAGGACTCCGGATACTCCTCAGAGAATCTATTCGACTTCTATGAAAGTGAAGATTGATATTTCGCCGACGATAATGAACTCTAATGGCGGGGAGGACCGGTTCGAGGTAACCTCAAACCCCCTTCGTTAAACTTTCTACACCGCTATCATTACTTTTCTTTGGGAGATTGACCGCAATTCTACTCAGAAGCAATTTTGAAGATCTCTCCAACAAAGAGAAACTTATGCTATTTGGAAGCCGAGAATGATAAGTCGAGGATCGTAAATAATCACTTTCAAGAAAAATGATCTCGAGTGAACTTAGATCGGTCCGGAAGGTTCGAGGAATTTAAAATTTCGGTTAAAGTTCGTCGAAAAAACAGATCAAAGAACGATGGAAATTAACAGACAAAGAAGTTGATGACTTCAAAATCTTGCAAAAGCAAAATTCGATGAGCTATTCAACGCATGAAAGTCTGAAATCCTCGAGGAAAATGCGAAGAAAATAGATGTTTTTTCAAAATCATCTCAAACCGTTAAAGACATCTATTTTCGAGTAAAGATTGATAAGGAGGACTTAATTATGAGAAACCCTCCACATCCTCAAAAAAAGCCCGACCGATTCATGATTTAATTTAAAAAAGATACACCAAAAAGCTAAACTTGTATCAATTTGAAGCGGGTTTCAATAAATTAAATGGACCCCAACCGGTAAAGCATAACTAAATTTAATTCAATGATCAACAGATCAAGAAAAAGACAACCTACAAATGGAACGCCCACGGTCACCGATTCGTAAAACCGCGAAAACCATCTATGAAAAAAAGGATATGAATCTTTTGATGGTAGCAATCGTATCTACCCCTATAGTAAATTTAGGATATTTGAACCATTTCGATAAAAAGAAGACAAACCGAAAAGGTAAATCATAAGTCTTCTAAGTCATCCAAGGTTCACACAAGTAATCATACAAATCGGAAAAGCATATGAGGATAAGTATGATTATGTTGATGAATATGGGAGACAAATCGGACCTTTCGATCCGACCGATCACCATAGAAGTGCTCGTTTGTATGGATCCCCAAATCCAAACCTAACCCCTTCCGAAGGGGTACCTAAAACCCGATCCGATTGCGGGTTGCGTGGGGTCCGCCAACAAAAGGTGTGCAAGCAACTAGGTACATCGATAGTGGATGCTCAAGGCACATGACCGAAGCAAACATTATACAAAGGTGATGATAACTTTGGTTATACCAAAGGGTTGAACCTTAGAGAATGATGATGTACAAATGGCGGAGTCTCGTTTGTCGAAGGTCTGAAGCACAACCTATTATCGGTTTCACAATTACGCTACAACGGATTCAATGTTGAGTTCTCGATCGATCAATGCACTATCAAGAATTAGTCACTCAATGAGATATTGCTAATCGGGTTCAAGAAAAGGGACGATCTACGGTGATTGGAACAGTTGTCCAAGGAATGCATGCACGATTGTTAAGAGTTCCAAAAGTAGCGAATGGCTCGGCACAAAAGAATGAGCCATTCGAACTTTAAAACTCTTAATAAGATAGCCAGGATGTCTCAGTGGAAGGACTTCGAATGAAGTGTTTCAAACGAAGGAAAAACAGTTTCATTCAAAGGAGATTCATTGCTTCATATGGATCTTTTGGACCGATTACACCAAATCGATCTCAAATACACTCGTAATCGTGGATGACTATTCCAAGTTTACGGGTTATATTCTTACATAAGAAGAATGAGAGACGACAACCAAGAAAGCTACTAAGAAGATTACAAAATGAGAAGGGTGTCGGTAGTAAAAATCGGATCGGATAAAGGTGCAGAATTTACGAACTTTGATTTTTGCTCTAAGTTTGGTATATCTGACATGAAACATCAGTGCGAGGACGCCCACAAATGAATGGAGAGGTGAAGCGGAGAAAAGAACTCCATCGCCGAACAATGAACATGCGATACCAAACCGTTTTGCAAGCAATCAACACCGCATGCCATCGCCAGAAATGATGTCTCGACTAAGGCTCACTACAAAACATTAAATGGAAGGACGTAAAACCTCGTGTTTCTTACTTCCATGTTTTTGGGTGCAAGTGTTTCATACACAACAATGGGAAAAGTCGGTTGAAGACCTTTGAGGCCAAAGGGTATATTTCTAGGGTATTCCTCATCTAGCAAAGCCTTCTGTGGTCTACAACAAACGAACCCTTGTTGTGGAAGAAACACCCCATTTAATCAAGAGAAATCGCCGTAACAAAGAAGTTTCCGATCTGCGTAACTCGATATTGGAAAATGGATTTGCTATCAAGGATAAAGGATCGTAAATTTGATCAATTTACATTCCAGATCATGATTGATCAATCATTTTCGATGAAAAAATTCGATTCACCGAGATAAGAAGAATCGAACCATGTTCGGGGAACTCGAAACATTAAAGACATGATGATTCCAACATCACCGAGACTTGTTCTTATCAAGTGGACCATGCACCACTCCCAATCACTAGTAATAAGATTTTATCCGACGATGTTCTCAAAACCGACGCAAATCGTAACGAAGGACATATATCATCAGTGACCGATAATTTGGATCAGTTATGAAATTGTCTATGAAGGAACCTACTACAATAGTCGGATTCTAGCCATGGATCGAGAGAAATGATATTTAGCCAACGTAATTGGCACGAAATGGATCTTCAAGAACAAAGAGATGAGAAAAAATGTTATCACCGTAAATAAGGCAAGACTTGTTGCTAAAGAGGGTATTCGCAATCGAAGAATTGATTCGATGAGAGAAATTTAACAAATTATATTCAATTTATTCGGGCTTATGCTTCCCTTATAGAGGGTTCACAGGTATCGGATGGACGTAAAAAGTGCTTTCTTAAGAGGGTACTAGCGGAGGAAGTTTATGTTTAACAACCTCCGAGGCTTTAACCAAGTGTATCGTTTAAGAAAAGCTCTTTATGTTTGAAACATTCATGAACGGTATGAACCGGTTCTTGATCGAAAGTGGGTTCACTAAAAAAATGGGGACGAACCTTCGATTAGAAGATGGAGAAGATATTCGATGGTTTGATTTACGTGGGCGACATCATCTTCGGATCTCCAAATTGAAAGATTCAAAGAAAACGAAGGGAAATTCGAGATGTCCATGATGGGTCGGATGAATTACTTTCAGGTCTCCAAGTTAAACAAAGTTGAAGGGATATTCAAGCAAAGTACACTAGGAATATTTTGGCTAAGTTTGGAATTCAAAATAATAAGGAAGCCAAAATTCTATGATGATTGGATTCAAGATGGATCCAGATGAGGCCGGTCGAAAACAAATCGGAAGGAATATAGGGCTCTCATTGGATAGCAAATCCAATTCATAAGCGGATTCTTAAGTATTGAAGGAACAATAAACCTTGGTTTATTCTACCCATCAGATGATAATCTAAACTTAGTGGGTATCGATTACGATTATGGAGGTTGCAAGATCCCCAAAAAATCAACCTCGGGAACATTCGGTTCTTAGGAAGAAAATACGTGGTTTTCAAAAAGCGAAACATTTCTCCCATCAACAACAAAGAATATATTGAAGTTGTTGTTAATTCGGTATTTTGAGGATTACAACATTTTAATCACCTATATTCGTAGTGATTAATAGTGCTATTGCAATCACTTAGCAAGTTCTACATACAAGATGCAAGCATGTAGATGTCGGACACCACTTCATAAGAGATCACGTTGAAAAGAAGAATATCGAATGGAAAAGATTCATACCGATATCTCTTGTGATATTCTAACCAAGCCACTCATTTTAGATCGAGAGATTTATGCAATGAGCTAGGACTTCTAGATCTTGGAGAAATGTCACCGAAAAAATGTTTGATGGAATCGAACTTGTTAAGAGACTAACGGATCGAGAGAAACATTGAGTTTGGTATCTTAAACTTTAAGCAAAAATCGATCTTGTGATCAAAGTTCGATTTTAGTTTATCGATTTAAAGTAGTTTAAATTATTCAAGGTTTATCGATTTAAGGTAAATGCTCGGTTTAAAGGATTATCCGATTAAATCAAATTTGGTTATAGTATTTTTTTGTGATTCGTTTTAGGCCGATATTCAACAAGCAAGATTCGAGAGATTAAGAAGCTATCAATCGTGATAAAAAAAATGAATTTACACAACAAAAATGAAATAATGAGAACTTTTCATTGATAAAAACCCGAAGGTGAGGTTACATTTACGAAAGTTACAAGTTCAAGACATAAATGTTAACCAAAATCCTAAACCTATAACCCTTATTGAAGGAAAAGAGAGATTTTTCTCATTTTCCCCACTTAACAAAAGGGTGAGAGAGGCTTTAAAGAATGAATCCCAAAGGATGCATAAAAATCAAGATGAGAGGCCTTGATAGGATTTTAAGCACCGAGCCCTTGTAGGGCTCTCCGGTTTATTAAATGGAGCACGTGTGCCAAAAGAGTTGGTCATCGATCTCATGGGCACATTGATATTTTATACCGAACTAATCGATTTGTTACGTCATCCAGATAGACACACAAGGTGCATACGGTTAGGAGAAATGAACAAGCAGATCGATTACGGTGGTTTTTGCAAACAATCGTATGAAATCGAAGATGATGAAGAAAAACAAAGAATAAGGGATCAAAGGGTTGATTTGAGAAGATGAAACCATATAAAAGGGTGTAAAAGTGAAGTCTCCCGGAAACAAGGGTTCACCAAGATACATGATTCTTACAAAGAAGATAAGTATGGTGAATGGTGATGTTGGTAAAAATTGGTCCATTTTATAGAGGCCCAAGGATGCAAATGCAATTGTCATTTTATAGAAATTTTTTAGAAATTTCGATAATTGGATAAATTGTTGATTGACATACCACGATAATGTCAATAGGGAATAAAGCTAAACTAAGTTTTGCGGTAACACTTATCCCAAGAATGGCTTAATCAAAAGAATCGATGAGGTCAACCAAAATCGATATTGAAAGATGATCGATGAGAGAGATCTGCGAGCTTGAAACTTCAATAAATTGATATATCAGTCTTCAGAAATATCGGTTGAGGGGGGAACTTTCTTCAGGATTCAAAAGGAAAGGATTATTTTAAGTTTCAACAAATGTTCGATTAAAAGGATCGGTTGGGAAATTTTAAATGAATGATTAAGATCAACAAGTGGAATCAACATTGACAAGTAATATTTTCACAAAATCAATCTCTCGTCTCTTGTTCTTAATTTATTTATCGGATGATTATTTCTACTATCAATTATTCAAATCATTTTTTACATGTATTAACCGCTACTTGATCTCTTCTGGTTTTTACGATTTCTGGAGCGCATAATCTTTTCAAAACGATTGATCTTCAAAATCTTGTCTTATTGTACCCTCCGCTTTATATAAGATTCATCAAACCTTTGAGTTTTTTCGCTTCACAAACTTGCATTACTCTCTATTGAAAAACTTCAAATTTTTTACGTTTCAAAAATCTTTCCGAAAATTTGAATCGGTAATATTTTCTTTTTTTAATGATGAATTATAAAAACATTGTTTTCAAAAAGTTGTTTTAAATCCGGAATGATATTTTGATTATGCACAAATTTAATGTCTATGTAAATGGAAAGATCATGTGCAATTTATTTGTGTTCAATTTGTCAATGGCGATGCCTCAATTTATTTCATCTGAGAAAAACCGAGATCTTCTGAGACTTGTAAATCTTCAATGTTTCTTTAACGGGGAGAATGAGGATGAATGAGTTTCTTAAGAGAAGGGAATTAAACATCGAACGGATTCTTTTTATTATTGAATTCTTTTATTATTGACTCAATGATTATCTTTTGTTTATTAAAATAAAATACAACGGTCTTTATCAAAAAGAAATTTAAAATTTTTTATATCCGAATATTTAATTTTTTGATTATCATGAATCAACCAGATTTTTTTACTTCAAATAAATTAATCATTTTTTTGTATCCAGATCAACAAAATTTTTTATTGAACGAGAGATTGATGAGATTATCCACAACTGGTCGCCCATCCCGCTTATAAGAGAAGAAGTCATGGAGATCCTCACCGAGAGATCTCAGATTAAAAAGCTTCTTTATTTATCTTTGGTGCGGATGAGTTCGCAGATTTTTTTATTATGATCACCATATTATCCGATAAATCGGAAATATTTTAATAGAATTGAAATGGTGAATTTTGGGTGCGCATTCACCGACCAACCACCGAGGCACAAACAATTGATCAAGTGATGGATCCAATTCCTACATCTGTAGAAATATAAATAATAATTCGAGACAAATCAAATCGAAGCAATTAGATCAATTTCAAGCTTACAAAATTTAAGAAACGCCACTCGAGAAAATCGAAGTTATCGAAGAGAAATTTGACAAAATGATTTGGACACTCTCTCGCTACAATGGAAACCGCCATTTTATGATCTAAATCAGCATTTCGGGCCAAATTTTGGGTCTCGATTTCACTCAATGTGCTTTTTTCGAGAAACCAACCGACACATCTAAGACAGTATGGACAAAGCTCAATTGCAAGTTTGGAACATAATAATTTTTACTTATAAGGAGCTAGCTAGAAAAATTGTAGATGATTGCAAAAAACAAGGTAAGGGTTTTAGTTCAAATCAAGGGCTAAGAAAATTAATCGGGAAAATCGCACTGAACCTCGGTTAAAGCCAAAAGATTTTTTGAATGGCTTTTCTTTGTCCTTGAATGTTTGTAATAAATAGATTTCAATATCTGCTTATAAATGTAAAGATTTAATATACTCAAAGAAGTGGCATTTGAGAGATTCTACTTTGACATCTTGAGCAAATCACGTGATAACCGATCAATTGGATAATTGTCAAATGGAAACTCTATCGATTTTCAACATTCCACAAGACCAAAGAGAAATGCCGTATGATGAAAGGAGTTTGAAAAGGGATCACCGCTTTTTAAATTTTTAACATGTAATCATCATATCTAATGAAAAGTTTATTTTTCGATCTCAAGACAAAAGATTACTTTGCTTCTATACTTATCAACTATTTGGTTTTCGAAGTGTTTTGGTTTCATCAAAAAGGGAAATGGAAATTTTAGTTTTGATGAAACTTGCAGAATTATCGATGTTTATTCGCTATAGGAGAGTTGATAATGATTGATGTATAATAGATAAATATTGAGGGGGAACTCAATATGTTTCAAGAATCGAAGAAAGTCGATAAATGAAAGCGTAACGCTAAACGTAATCGGAAATCGGATCGAATCGATCTCGTCGATTTTGAAGTCATGAAGCTCAAACCTTCAATAAAGATCGAGATGATGTAAGATAAGACCAAGACCTAAAAGCGCCGAAGACTTCATCGTGGAAATATAAGATGAAAACCGATGTTTTATCTTTCATACGTCTGCGATCCGAACAAGATGAATACAAACCTTAGTTGGAGGAAATTAAGGAAGAAACACGTATTGGCGGATTCGATGTTGCTCTCTCAAACGGGTTATAATCTTTCGTCCATGCCGTTCTCAAGCACGTCACATCTAGCTCGCAACTCTCATTTAAAATAGCCTCGAGATTCAAATTAATTGATCTCAAGGTTATAAATAAACGGAAATGCTTGGACAAACAACATAATGAAGCTCAAACTATAGTCGATTTCGATCGAAGAACACAACAACAAGCTTATTTTTATATTGTGTTCATCCCATTAGGAAATCTTTTCATCTAGCTTTTCAACTTTATGCAAAGAAAAAGATTTCATAGTTGGAACCTATCTTAAGGAATAAGTTGTTTAGGATTCATACTTATAAGAAAAGGTTTACATTCTCTGAGATTTCGCCATATCATTAAAAAAATTGTTGATTAATCTCAAAATTAAAAGAAAATTCATTAAAAGATAAAACTTGATAAATGTATGCCCATTCACTTCGCGCTCGAAAGCATATCTCACACTGACCAAGACGAAAAAAGTTTTCGAGGAAGTCTATTTAAAAACTTAACCCCGTTACCTACAATATATTTTTGAAGAAAAGTGTTGGTTATAATTTCCTAAATCAACTTTCTCATATATTATATAAAGAGAACAAATAAATGTCAATAGCAATAAAAATAATTAAATTTCTTAAATTAATTTTCATCAATTAAATATATGAAAATAAAAATACGCAAATAATGAAATTAAATAATCATGAATATATAATGATACACATTATGATTAAGTTTAATTTAAAAAATTAGGATTTTAAAATTAGGATTAATGATTCGACTTTATATATATAGATCAATACATATTATGCAGCAAATAATTTATGTGATACAATATCAAAATAAAAAATATAAATAAAATCATATATAGTATGATGTGGAAAATTCAAACACAATGAAAAATACAAAATCTCCTTATAAAATGACAAAGAAAAACATAAGTTCAATATTATGAGCACTCAAGTATAACTTATAAATTTAGGAGTATGTCGATCACTTATTCTCAGACTCAACATGTAAAATCGATTTGGCCTTCTTTAAAGATCCACTACAGGATGACTTGTCATCAAATGATCGTCTTAGCACGGCATCAATTTCTTCAAGACAAACAAATTCAGTGTATGGAATGTTTTTGTTGGGTGAAACAGAGTCATCGCATGTTGAACCAACCTAATAAAAGTAAATGGAAAAAAAAACAATGTATAATAAAATTTTGTATTGATTAGAAAACTTATATATATACATAATAATAAAAAACATATTAAAAAAATGAAAGATTACCTTAGACGTATTGGAAATTTCACTACCAATAGCTTGGAAATTCTCATTGCCATGCTGTAAAACAAATGGTGTTGAACAATTTTTTTTTATATTATAACAATGTAATATAAAACTTATTTACAGTTGTATAAATTATATGAAAAATTAACACTATAGTAAGAAAGATAAATATTCACACCTCTTTAGATTCAGGAAGAATTGAATATTTGTTTATCATTGATGAATCTGTATTCACCTTGACAACACTAAAAGCTCTATTCTGTTGGGCAATTTCTCCAGGTTTAACTTGAATTCTAAACAGAAGTGTGCGATCGAGAAGATCCTGGATCTCAAGCGGGATATTATATCCATACTTCTGAAATATAATGATGATAAAAATAAATTTAGAATAAGAAATATTTTACATTATTAATAATGATAATTTAAAATACATATATATAACAATTGAACAAATAGAAAAAAATTGATTATTAAAACTTACGTCTTTACACTTCTCCAACAATTCATAAGCTCTTTTGTGAAGCAGCTCACAGCAAATATTGTCCCATAGATTGAGCGTAAAATTGCTCGTACTATCCTCAACAATAACCCTAATCCCATATCTAGAAACATTATTAATTATAAAAAATCATATTAGCAACGACTTCAATTTCTAAAGAAAACAAATTAGCTAAGATAAATAAAAAATTGTAAAAAAAAAATATGTGCATATGAAAATAAAAATTGTAACATATATACCTTATAACAGTGGGAACATCATCCTTTCCACATTTAGAGCAAGAAAAATTTCCACTATTCTTAAATACTTTTCGAGAACATTTCTTACAGGAATAAAACCACCAGTTATCATATGAATCCAACTCAATTATTGTAGCACATATCCAATACATACCAACCTGAAAATTAAACAGACTAAAAATATAAAATGCAATTTAAGAATTAATATTATTAAAAAAAAGAGAAAAAAATAATAATTTATATAAATACTAACCACACTATTTCGAAGAATCCAATCAATTGACTTCACATGAAAGTTAGAAACATCACTGCTTTCACCGGCTTCATACAGAGAAGACCACGAAAATGATCCAGATATTTCTTTATCTTTCGATTTAATAGCAAAACTATAAAAAAAAAGAAAAAAATTATTAACGTGCATTTCATATAAAAACCTCTTCAATTTATTTTTTTTAACGTACATAATTTTACCTCTTTTTCAGATCAAAAATTTCCTTAATGTCATTACCAAAAATAATTTGGGAGGTATTGAAGGAATTTGACATTGATACTTCACCTGAAAATTAAGGTACAACTTTTAATATAAACTTTTTTTAACAACTTAGAAATTTGTCAATAAACATACCGTTAAAAACTTTTGGTCGAAACATTTTGAAAATAAGTACAGGTGGAGTTTCATATCCAGATGCATGCACTTTTTTCAATTCATCAATGAAATCACCCCAAAGGAAAACTTTCAACAGCAAACCCCTTGTATTAAATATTAAAAAAAAAATTAAACGTATATAAGAAAAAGAATTAGAAATTTAATATACATATAAAAAAAAATACTTACACACTGTCCTCTATGGTCAAATCCAACAATTTTGTAGTTCTTGACCCAACTTGTCTATCAACAATATCACCAATATAATAGACTCGGCCTATTACATCTACATAATGAAAGTATTAAATTAAATGATAAAAATAAATGAACTAATTATATGTTTTTAAAAAAATATTCATACATAACAATATATAAAAATATTCATGGTATATCTACTTACCAATAAGAAGATTCTCATCGATATCATTATCAATTGTTAACTGTGAAAAGTCCCTAAAGAGAAACATGTTGAAAGGAAAATCCACATCAGCTGCTTTAATCAATCGAGTATTAGATATGAACTGGATCTTAAATTTGTTGATGGTCGTCTTAAACGAAGTTTTGTCGGGAGTGACAATGAAATTTTGAAGAGTGTACAATCTGCCTTCCACAATATTATCCTTGAACTTATCAAAATGATATGGCTTGATGGTAGCATGAATCCTATCACCCTATACATGAAAAAAAATTAATATATTAAATGAAAAAAAATAAAATGTGAATGCATATGCTAAAATATGTAAAGATAGATTATACGAAAAACCAGTCAGAGCTTTTATTACAAAATATATTTAGAAATATATTTTTCTTCATATCCTTGAAAAATAAGAAGAAAAGTCATTTTTTAATTCATAAACCCAACATTCTCTCTTGAAGAAAATGACAAACGAAAATGATTATATTCACGTGGGACAAAAAATAATGTTTGGAGACAGTACTTATAGCAAAAAATATAGCAATTGGTAAAGATTGATTATACGAAAAACCTATGAATCATGGAATACACATTCCAGATTTCTTAAAGGATTAAAGCATGAGCTTCATACACATGAACGCAACGTAATTTTAGCAACCATGTTGTTTTGGAAGCATTAACATGTTTAATCAATGATAATACGGATGTCATGTTGAGGGAAGATCAACAAACTGAAACTAAAGACAACTCGAACTATTAGATTCTAAAGAAATAAAATAATTTGCAAATAAATAGTAAAGCTACTTGATCATCACCAATATAATGGAGAGTTGTGTGAAATAAAAATGTGAAATGCATATATTTATAGGTAGATTGCATGTACTCCACATTTAGAAAGTGAATAATGTGTGCAAAATCAAAATAACTAAATAACTAAATAAATTTATAATGTTAATAAAATAAATTATTAAAAATACCGTAATTAGTAAGGGCTTGAATTTAGGATGTAAATAAATTCGTAATTAACTTTTATTAGTGGAAGTTGATAAATACTATTGAACATTTGATGCAATTAAATAATAATTAAATTATTTAGCTATCGTATATTATATTAGTGGATTAATTTATTTTAACGTTTAGTATGGCAGTATGGACGTGCTTCTATAACTTTTATAACATGACAAAGGTAAACAGTATAACAACCTGTATACAGCACTTACCGTACCAAAAAATTTGTTTATATAACAATAAATCTTTGATTGTAAGAAGGTTAAAAATCTGTTTATTATTAGTTCATATAAATAATAAGGAAATTATAACATCTGTTTATTAAAAATCCGTTTATTATAACTTCATATAAATCTTATTATTAGTTCATATGTAAGAAGGAAATTATTGACTATTTATTGTTAAAAATCTATTTATTATTTTAACGTTCATATAACAACAAATCAATAAAATGTGATATTGTTTAATGACTTCCATGTTAAAAAAACTATGTAGTAACTCTCATGCACTTTACATACGTTTGTATTAAATACTTTTATTACAATTAAATAGTGTATCTAATGGAGTATTTAAATATTGTCGTTAATTTAGCTTTTTTGTAGGGGAAAATTTTTAATTTTGGCGCATATATACATATTGTCGTTAAGTATTCCAAAAAACTAAACATTGACACTTTGTGTACAATTCGACTAAATTATTTGACTACTTTAATTATGAGGAGATATCATTCATATAATTGTACAATATCTTAGATAATTAGTCATATATCATATTTGATTAATTACATATTTTATAAAGATGAGTTCATGATACTCATTTATTAAATTGAAGAATGCACATCACAATCAATCTAGATACATACTAATAACAAAAAATAGTAATACTTGAATTAAGCACATCATTAAAGTTATATGTAAATTGTAATGAAATTAACAATATGTAAAACTTATATATATAGAGTTTGAATTGATAAATTACAATACTCACTTTCTTTGTATACATATATATATATATATATATATATATATATATATATATATAAATCCGAAACTTTAAAAGGAAAGGAGAATAGAAACTTCAATTAAATTACAAAAATTTAATGTTTATTTTTAATTAGTGAGATTGGGGGATATTACCCAAATATATGAATCTCTACACATTTATATTATCATTAAATGACATTTAATGCAGTCAAATTTATCCTTTTTTAAATAGTTTTCATATTTTCTTTAAAATCTCCATAATTATCGTTGCTTTTAAAAAGTTACTATCATTAAATTTATGTTACTTTCATTTTTAAGATTAATCATCATTATTCCAACTAAAAAAAAACATGAATATCTTTTTTTTTTTTTTCATAAATAATCCGTAATTTAATACTAAGATTTTATAAATTTTGAAAAAAAAAAGGTGAAAAATCCTAATTTTATATAGTTATATATTTTTTTTATCATTACTTAGATGATTGGTAAATTATTTTTTATTATTTTTTATAAATGATGATTTACAAATCTTAATAAAAAATGTATAATTACGGAATAATATATTTACATTATTGTATTTCATTTTAATTATTAATTGATAATATGCTCATAATCGTGATAATATTTAAAAATTGATCATTTTCTTTTATATTGGAATTAATTAGTTATTGTAAAATTATTATTTATATAATTGGATGCAATCATAATTATAATAATTAATGCACAAAATCAACACTTGAAATTATATTGAATTGATTAAGCAATTTACTTGATTGTGTATGCCCAATTGTTATAAAACACTTTCATTTGAAATAAGTAATAATCTTACAAATGAAAAAAAATTGAAATCATTACCGATTTATTATAACAATCTTTGTGAATAGAAGTAATAATTTCAATTGTACACTCTCATTTGAAACGATGAATTAGAACAAAAAATGACAAATTATTACTTATAGATATATAGCTAATTGACTGATGTCAACATCAATATATAATTAATCATTTTAAATATTACATTAAATTTCATTTTCAAAATTTAACATTTATATCTTACAAATGAAGAAGCACACGTAGCTTTCGGAAAAAATAAAGAAGCACAAGTATGGAAGGATTTGTGTACTACGATTTGGGAAGGATAACACAAAATAAATATTAACTCAGGAAGATATGAATTAAAAGTTAATACGAAATTTAATTTTGAGGAATATTTTAATCAATTTATGTTCAAAGCATAATTTAATTTTTTTTTGGTCGGACAAAGTTAGTTGTTAGATGTTAGTAGTTAGTACACCAAGCACAACTCCCATACTCCAATTCGTTCCCAAAGGGAATCGAACCTGGGTCTCCCACTCAATTGAGGAGCTTAGTGGCCAGGTGGGCTAAGCCACCTGGTTAATTGATGGAGAGATCATGACCAAGCATTAAACACCAATAAATAATAATTAATGTGGATGGATTTAAATTTTGGTTATGCATCCGTAAGATGTATAATGCATTCGTTAAGGAAAAGATTTAATACAAAAAAATATATAAGGAAAAAAACAGATCACTTTAATTTTCACTCATAGTCTTCCAGTTATAATTATATATTTTCAGGATGAGTTTAATTACATATTTTATAAAGATTCAGACTGGTGATATTGAAATAATCTCTTTCAATTTAGACATTAATGGAGGTAAAGAATATGAAAAAAAAACAGAGAATAAGAATATAAAAGAAGCAGATAATAAGAAGAATATAAAAGATTCAAGGAATGAAAAAAAAAAGTGCATTGTTTATATATGAATGAGTCCGTCACTAATTAAATGAATACACGTTATTTTAGAGCATAATTAAATAAATCTGCCATTAATTAAGAATTTTGAATACTAATTGATGGAATTAGTATGATTATGGAATTATAATTTGAATTAGGAATTTTTATTCACGGTTACATAAATTATGAGAATATTGATAAATTGGTATGCAAGAATGTGAATCTAAATTAGTGCTTTTTAATTCCACCAGAAATTCATTTTAAATTAATAATAAATAAAGATCCAATTGTTTTAAATTTGATTTCTACCAAATTTGTTTTAAATAATATGCCTTTTTATTTCAGTCAATTATATCTTCTTTTTTTTTAAATCATACATATTTATATATTAAATGTTTCATTCTATCAGTTAAATTATATCATAAAAAATATTTGAATTTTTAATACGAAATTACGAAAATTATATTTTGGAATTTTTTCTTAAAAAAAAATTAATTACGAAAATTGAACATGTTATGAGCATATTTTCAATTAATAATTAGAATGAAATTCGACAATGTAATTATATTATTCTATAATTATACATTTTTTTATTAAGATTTGTAAATTATAAAATAATTATATATTGGATAATTTGAATGAAGATTTTTTTTGAAATATAGTTTCACGGTTGATACGAAAATTTGAATATGTTACTAATACATTAAACTAATGATTGCAAAATTATTACGAAAAAATTTGAATTACAATATTTATGACTTATGTAGTGAGTTACAAATTTTATTTATTTTGTGGGCAGTCCAATCAATATGTTTCATTGTGTTATATAAATTAAATTAATTATAATGTACATTCAATATTTAATTATACAACAATAATTGATTCAAATTGATGCAAATTAATAATTGATGCAAATTATACAACAATATCTCCTCAAATTATAATGTACATTCAATATTTAAATGAATCAGACATTAAAATATATACAACAAAAAAATATATAACACAATTGTTAAATGTAAATAAATGGATTTACAAATTGACTTAACATGTATACAAATGCGGTTTCCATGAAATAGGAAATCCGTACTTACATCCCTTCTTCCTCATAAGAGAGAATCACACACCTGCTTTGATTAATTCTGCAATTGGACCAGAAATTATGCGCATCGCCGTTTCTTTGGTTGTCAAATTTGCTGGCATCGCACAATCCGTGCCCCAATTCACGCCTCCTCCTTCTCGTGCCAGGCGAACCAGGGTGACCTCTTACGCGGTCGTCGCCCCGAATGTCCGTCGCCGCCCGAAAGCGCTGGGTCAGGAATCGCGTCGCCAAACTGCTTCGCAGCAGCGCCACACACAAAAACCACCAGATGCTGAAGCTCGGGACGCCGCCAACATCGAAGACGCGCTGCGTCCTCAAAATTGTGACCTACCTTCGAGAGTCTCGCGGACGCCGCCGCTGCGACCACAAACTCCAGCACCGATACGATAATTAGGAAGTGGTTGCCCCTCGAATTCTGGTTCCTCTTCTGCTTGTACAGTAGTTTGCCATTTTGATTTGATTTTGGTGGAAACGAAAATCGAGACTTAACATGCGTACAAAATAAATGGATTTCAATTGACAACAAATCTAACACTAATTGTGGACGAATTCAGTGTTCCTTAATTATACAACGATTTGAATCTCTTTGCTATAACAAATACACTGTCTAACGATTTGAATCTCTTTTGCTATAGCAAATACACAATCCAACGATCTGAATCTCCTTACAATTAAAAAACATACAGTAAAACAATCTGAATAATATGTAATTAAAAATAAATGATTGCATAATTATTACAAATATGAACTCAGGAAGTATTAATACGAAATAAAGAGGAAGTACCAATTAATATTATGTGAAATAATCCAAAATTTAACCAAATAAAAAACAATTAAAACCATTATCTGAAAAAATAAAATTAAAGCTCACTAATCTAGCGGAAAATAAATCATCCTAAATAGCCAGACATCAGTCTTGGAGCAAGCCTCGGAACAGTTTCGGAGCAAGCCTGGGAACACCAACAACATAGGAGGTCCCAAGCTCAGTGTTGAGAGACCTGTTCACCCAAAAAAATATTTTATCACTTTTCTGGAGTTTTGCAGTCTGCACAAACAACTTCCATCCCCGTCCAATCCGAATAAATAGGCCTTTGTTATCACCGATAACCCTGTACTCATACTTCACCTGAAAAACTTCTTTAGTTGGAGGATATAACAACTCGATAATTGTTGATTTAAAGCCAAAAATTTGAACATAATCTGGATCTAAATACTACAAAATATAAAGATAAAATTAGATTAGTTAAAATTTGTATAAGAGAGTTAACAAAAAAAGATGATTATGTCCAAAAAATTAAATCGTGTATTTACCACTCGATTTCTAAATTCAGGTTGTTTGTTCCGTGCACGAATACTTATTTTAATTCCTCGTGAAGTACACTAAAGCAATAGTAACAATAAACAAAAAGATTAGTATAAAAAGTTTACAATCCAGACATGTGATAGAAAAAAATAACGTAAGAAAAATTTTACCAGATAGCATTTATACACAGAGGAAGACGGCCATGAAATAATTTGAATCACCTCTTAAGGAATCTAAAAAAACAAAAATCATAAAAATTGGTCAATCGGAATTTTTATTTTTATGAATCTCTATATAAATTTTTGTTTACATAATATTAAAAAATTTATAAAAAATTATTATTATGTAAACGAAATTCATAAAAATCCGTATGAAACAAATCAAAATTAAATAAATAAAAAAAACTAACCACTCTCGGTTTTGGTTCTTCGGAATCATGATGAGATGAGATGACACCAATTTCGTTTGAATGAGACATATCTGATTACTGAAAACATAAAAAAAAAATTATAAAAATCAGTTGAAGTTAATAAATTTTGAAACCAGAGATGAAAAAATAAACTAAAGAAAATGAGAATGTAAAAATAAAGAAAAGCAGAACGTAACTTTACCAGGTTTTTGTTTGAGAATGAAAATTTTGGTTTGAGAAATTCACTTTAAATAGGAGAGAAAACAATTTTCAGGGCTTCAATTTCGTGAAGTTACGTTCTCAATGCATTAAGGAAAAATTTAAATTGCGGCATTAAGGGACGAAAATGAGTTATGTATAATTGGTAAAATTAATATGAATTAATTGATACACATGCATTAAGGAAAAATGTATAATTATGGAAGTACACTACCAATTGTCTAATTAATTCAATTGATTAACATGGGCCCACCTCCAAAAGGCTGCATATAGGGACGACAATAGCTATATTGTAATCGAGGTATATATAATTGGTAACATTAACACGAATTAATTGTTACAACTATGCACTAATGAAAAATGTATAATTATGGAAGTACACTGCCAAATCATCTAATTAATTAAGTTGTTTGCAAATAAATACCTCCGAAAAATTAAATAAGAAATTTAGCCATAATTATAAAAAGGGTAAAAGGTAAAAAAAAGTAAAAAGAATAAGGAGTGATCGGTGGAAGGGATTGGACGATCAGGATCAATTTAGATAAAAAGATCAACAACTGAGGTTGTTTGGAGCCAAAACCAAGAGTGGTAAAATATGTGCTATTATATATTTATGATTTTACACATGTGACACGCCACATGTGCAGATCAATATGAGTCAGCGTTTTTAATTCAAAACGACGTCGGTTTTGACTAGTTTGACATGTCTCCGGTGATTTGGGGCTAAATCGGTTCAAATTGAATACATATGAGACTAAATTGAAAAAGATATATTGACCATTTTAATAAATGTGTAAAGTTATGGGACGTTTTTTATTTAAATCCCGTGATAGTAGATTGATCACTATACAAAGGTTAATTAAATCTTGAACGTTCATCCACTACAAGAAATATTCTTATAAGCTAAGCCATCTCCTCCAAAACACATGAAATATTCTTATAAGCCGTCTCCTCCATCGCCAAAAAAGTACTCATACACTTCACCACCGCCACCGTCATATCATTACACATCACCACCTTTTCCAAAACACGTCAAGCATCCGAAATATAACAAGTTGCCTCTTCCACCATCAATTAAAGAAGTATTTTTATACTTTACCACCGCCACCATCATACCATTATATATCACCACCTCCCCCAAAGCACGTCAAGTTAGCATTCGAAATATTTTCACAAGCCGTCTGAAATATTTTCACAAGTAACAGTTTTCGTATTATAAATTTGGGTGATAATGTTTAACGTGAAAGTTTTGAAAGGTCAAAATTTTAAAAATAAACTTTAATCAATAACTAACTATAAGATAATTTGGAGATAAAGGAACATGTAAATTAAATATTTTATATCTATATACTATACAAACAAAATCAAATATTTTAGTATATATATAATAATAACTTACTCGATTTTTAGGGATGATAAAAGATTTTTATCTTGAAAGTCCGTTGTAATCAATAAAATATCCAATATACTTTTATTGAATTAGGGTAGAATTTGGTGAATAAGAAAACTTAATAACGATAAACAGTTAAAAAAAGAATTGCGTTATTTAAAACCTATGAATTAGTTAAAAAAAAGTTATGATTATCAAAAATAACAAATTGGTAACAAAGATAATGATCAATCATCAATAATTACGGATTAATCACACCTCAAGTATATGTGTCTGTTTTGGTTGAAGAGTGGCAGTCTAGAGAAGAAAATGTTGGCGGTGATCAATAGCGTTGTTTTCGTAGGTGAACATTGTGCTGCAAAATTTTGAAAAATAAAAATCACAGTTATTAGAAAACACGTAAGATTAAAAGAGAGTAATCTTTATTATTGTTCAAGGCATGTTAAGATTAAACTATTGTGAATTAGATATAAGGCGATACACCAAAATAATATTTATCATACCTGTTATAAAAATGGGGATCACTGATCAGAGAGTTTGAATTAAAAATGGTTTCATAACTTTGACCTCAAATAGATTAGTCCCATAAATTTTTTTGTCGTCGATTTAGTTCCAATAACTTTGACAATGTCCAATTTTTGTTCTAAATTGGCCGGAACAACGTCGTTTTACCATTTTTATTTGGGGCTTTCCGGCGGATGTTGTGACTGTGCTGCCACGTTTTTTTTTTTAACAACTGGAATTTCAGGCATATAATTAAAATTTTAAACTTAAAACTAAAACAGAGTTGACAGCAAAAATTAGTCAAACACACATAAAAATACATGTGACAGTACACGTGGCAGTCCAGTCACAATATCCGCCGGAAAGCCCCAAATTAAAATGACAAAACGACGTTGTTCCGACTGATATGAGACTAAAATTGGACATTGTCAAAGTTATTGGGACTAAATTGACGACAAAAAACTTAAGGGATTAAATTTATTTAAAGCCAAAGTTATGAGATCATTTGTGATTCAAACTCCATCATCAGGCGATATTGAAGAAGAGCAAAGAGAAAAATGATTTAAAGAAAGAAGAGAAGTAAACAGTTGAAAATATGAGATGTAAACCGTAAATATGAAAGATGACAGCACTATTGAGGTGCGACAAAAATAAATACCCTTGTGTACTCTACTAACTTGCAGTAGTGGTAAGTAAGAGGTCGATCAACTGAGAACGTGAAAATAATTAATGTATTAATTGTACGAATTTATAGAGACAAACATGCAACACAAAAAAGGGGGGTTGGATTTTATAGGAACTACTAAGTAATAACAGGTAATCGAGTTCAATTAATAAAAGACTTTCAATTCACAGTTCATTCATCCCTTGTATTTTTTTTTTTTTAATTAATTGTATCGTTTGCTCCACTTAACTCTCAGACTAATGACCCTCAATAAGCAACAAACTTTGTTTATCGATTTTATCCCTTAATTTTATCCAACTGAAATAAGCTCATCAATGAACATTTTTAATTGTACAGTCTAGATACGTTCTAAATTTAATTCAGTAAAAGCATTAGTCTCTAAGATAAAGGTCAAATAAATTCCCGAGTATGCAAGCTCGATTAGAAAGAATTTAATTTGTCACCATAGCAAATATTACTAGTTTTTACCAATTGTCATAAATTCATAACAATTTCGTATTATAAATTATGGACTAGCAGACATGCAAGAATTAAATAACTTAGGTGATCAATCTAAATTAATTACCCAAACATGCAAGATTTAAAATAGGTGATATAAATAATCTGAGAATAATAGTGTTGAATTTAACTAGTAGTCATAAAAACTCAAATTTAGAAATTCCCGGAATTGGAATAAAAAGACTTAGCCGTCCATAGTCATAACAAAAATACAAAATAAAGAGTTCATAGTCCTAAAATACAAAATAAAGAGTTCATAGTCCTAGGAAAGGAAATACTTAAAATGGAAAAGATGATCTTCTCTCACGTTGTTCTCCTGCCTCTCTTTAAAATCCCAGAATTTTGTACTCTACTCATACGTATTGTCTCCCCGCGCTGAATGCCTTGAAGACCGAGCCCTAAGAGGCCTCTTCATGTGTGCAATTTGGGCTGAAAATAGTTAAAATCCCGTTGGTCCATCAAACATCATATGAAGGATGTTTGAGTCTTTCTTCAACACTTCTACTCCTTCAAAAAGGTCCTAAAATCACTTAAAAACTCAAACAAAGTATCAAGTGAACTTTCAATTCATCAAAGTGCATATAAGTGGAAAAACACACAAATAAATTACACTAGAATGTAAATAATCACACTCTAATAAACCTAAATAATGCATTATTATCCACTTATCAAAAGATATGATTTAAATATTTTAAATTTGAAATATGACGTGGAAACCATATATGTGGAAGAGAAGATTTTAAAATTTAATGGCGGTTAAGATATTTTAGATGAGAAGTGGTTTTGAATGGAAGCAGCGGTTTTTAATAGTAGGAAATTTAATATAAAAAAAAATAGAATTAAGAGAAAATTAAAAAATTGAAAGGTGAGATTTGTACTGAGCCACGTAGGATTAAAAAAACTCTGAATTAGAAGAAAGAATGATATATATTATATATATAGCAAGGAACCAAATGCAATGAGCATCGATCGATCAAACAACAGAGAGCGGCGGACTAAGTTCTTGAATTTTGAGTAATTTTGTCTTAATTATAATATATTGCACATATCAATAGAGTGCAATATTTCACAAGAGTCCAACTCAGTTTAAAAATATAGTGAACAACAAAGGTAAACTAACTTTACGAAGAACCGCACTAATTAAGCACTTACCATATCAAAATATGTTTCCTATTTTGATTTTAGTCGATATATTTACATTGAAAATACATTTTATTTAAAATAAATACTCCCTCCGTCCCATGATTATAATGAGAATCGCAATAATCCTGGGACGGAGGAAGTATTATTTATATTTTTAGAAATAAGTTTTAAAGGAAATTGGAAATATATACTATTAAAAAATAAAAAATTTCATTATTACGTAATTGGAGTAATCGAATTAAAAAAATTATTTAATACACTGTTTTAAAAAATCGGTTGCACCGGTTTAGAAATAAGTTTTAAAAGAAATTGGAAATATATACTATTAAAAAATAAAAAATTTCATTATTACGTAATTGGAGTAATCGAATTAAAAAAATTATTTAATACACTGTTTTAAAAAATCGGTTGCACCGGAAACCGGCCATGAAATTGGTTCGATTACCCTCAAAAAATCATTTTTACGGTTGAACCATAAAAACCTATCGTAATTTGAAAAACCGGTCAAAAATCGGGAACCGGTCAAACTGGTTGAATCGTTTTTTTAAATTTTTTTTAAAATTAATATAAAATTTAATTCTTATTTCTATCGTTCTTATTTTAAATTTTAGTATTTTAAATTGTGTTGTATTGTGTAATCTTGATTCTATTGTGTTTATTTCAATATAAAACTTATAAATTTATAATTTTATAAGTACACATTTATTTTATCTTTTAATATAATATAGGGTTTTATTTTATAAAAATGATATGAATCATTTTAACGGTTGAACTGTCGATTCGACCTGTTCAACCGATTGACGGTTCAATCGGAACCCAATCCAGTTTGGTCGCCTATCCGATTATAAAATCACTAATTTAATATAATGGAAAATTATAAATATATAATTTCCTTTTTTGACCTGCCTAAGGGGTTCAAACCTCTTTTTTTTTTTTCCAGGGATACTTTTAAAATAATGAGTGTTGATTTGTGCTAGTTATTTATACAAGTTTTTGTCCCTTTTTTAATTTTTCAAAATGCAGAAAACATGTCAAAAAGAAAAGAATATGGTTAGAAATAATTGGTAATTAATGGATATGACTGAAATTATACTTAATTTAAATCCGTCTATTTCCGTTACAATAATGTTAATTTCCATACGTGAATTTTAACGTTATAAATAATGTTAATATACATTTCCATATATATAGGAAATGTTCACATCTCAAATCGAATCAAGAATATCTGATCAATTAGGTTTTCGATTTACACGAGATATAACTTATTAGACCGACTCTACATATTTATATAAGATAGAAAAATTATACGCAATTTTACACCACTCCGATCATCTAAATCCAACCCCTTCTAAATTACAATTTTCCAGGTTTTTTTTTTAATATTATAAATCGTGTTACATTCGAATACCCGATTAGAAATACACTCATTGATTTGTTGGTATTACATGCAGGGAGATTTAATTAGTCGATCGGGTTGATCTTTTAATTTGTATTATTAATTCCGGCGGCGGTGGTTGTTTAGCGGCGGCGATGGAGGTGGAGACGGTGGTCATAGAGGACCAAAATCCCGCCGTGGCCGGAGGAATTAATCCGGCCATATTTAATAAAGCTAATCATCCTGTCACACTCAAGGTACATCCGGAATTTTAGTTTATAGGAGTATATTTTTTAATTTTTGGTATTTTTATTTTACAGTCGTGAATGAATGAATCAACAATTAATTTGTTGATTTTGAAGGGATTGCTTTTCCGTATATTACAAATATCGCCTTTTTATCTCTAATAATTAGGGTTTAAAACTATCAAACATGTTATTAGGGTTTTAAACTTATAATAGAAATTAACTAGCACTTATCAAGTACGAGTTGCATTTGAGTTTTAAATGTTAAAAAATTGGATTCTGCACAAATTTTCATGACCTATAGATTTCATATATATGCAAAAATTCGTATAAAGCGGTCTCATATATGTGAAGGAGTAACATTTTCTCTATAATATAACTCCTTATAGAGCTCAAGTCCAATTATATTTTAAAGAGATACATAACTCAAATATTAAAGTGAAACTTTTCTCTTTTATGAGATGTAAACAATGTCTCAAACAAAAACCCCATTCATAGATTGATTTAGTTGGGCATTTGGTTTTGCTGATTAATTTTGGGGACGCGTCTTTTTTTTTTTTTGGATTGGGCTATGGTGACTTGAACTCATGACCTCACAGCATAGGTAGGTAGTGATGCTTTAACCACTTGAGTTATTCTACTTTGTCGTAAGGGTAGAGTCTATTAACATTCGGATATTTGCTCAATATATACACAAATTTACAGTTATATGAAATGGTACATGGTAATAAAAAAATTAATATTGTATATATGAGTGTCTTGAGAAAAACCCAGATTTGGATAGTTGCACCCTTTAATAAGAACGGAGTAACAAAATTCATCATCTTTGCTTCTTGTATCTATATAGTGATCCATATTGAAAAGGCTGGAAATCTAGTTCTATTTGCATGCAGGTGTAAATCTTTTAACATTTGTATTAATTAAGAATTGTTGCATTTAACAATCATGTTTTATACTCCATCTCTGTGGATGTGATATAATAAATAATACTGAATAAGTTTGGGAAAGATTTATGCAGTTCGAGGATCTAGTGTACAAGGTTAAAACCCATCAAGGTGGATTTCTATCAAAAAGCCGAAAATCAGAAGAAAAAGTAATTTTAAAAGGTGTCACAGGCATGGTCCTCCCCGGAGAAATGCTAGCCATGCTAGGCCCATCCGGCAGCGGAAAAACAACGCTTTTAACGGCGCTAGGTGGCCGACTAGGCGGCCGTCTAGTTGGAAGTATGACCTACAACGGAAAACCCTTGTCTAATTCAATGAAACGAAACACGGGGTTCGTCACACAGGATGACATTCTGTATCCTCACCTGACCGTGACGGAAACCCTAGTCTACACGGCCCTCTTGCGCTTGCCGCGAACTTTGACTAGAGACGAGAAGGTTCAGCTCGCGGAAGCTGTGATAACTCAACTAGGGTTAACGAGGTGCAAGAGTAGTATTATAGGTGGGCCCTTTCTGAGGGGGGTCTCGGGAGGAGAGAGAAAACGGGTTAGTATCGGCCAAGAATTGCTCATCAACCCGAGCTTGTTGTTTCTTGATGAGCCAACATCGGGGCTTGACTCGACCACGGCTCAGAAAATTGTGTCCACGTTATTGGAGTTGGCTGAAGGTGGTCGAACCGTCGTGATGACGATTCACCAACCTTCAAGTAGGTTGTTTTACATGTTTCATAAGGTTCTTTTGTTGTCTGAAGGGAACCCTTTGTACTTTGGTAAGGGCTCGACCGCCATGGACTATTTCTCGACTGTCGGATTTGCTCCATCCGTCGCCATGAATCCTGCGGATTTCTTGTTAGACCTTGCTAACGGTATGCGCCTGTCTCTCTCTTTTTTAAACTTACACGAAATTCGATCTTTCATTTTGGGAAATATCTTTTTTTAGTCTTATATAATTTCCTTATTTTGGTTCTCGTCCAGTCGATTTTCTTCAATTGAAAATAGTCATGTAACTTCAATTTTTGACATTTGGTCCGTTAACCAGTGGTAGAAGGTTAAACATTCGGTTGATGCTGATGTGGCAAATGCTAGCGTTCCCACGTGGCGGAGCCGGTTACCTAACCAAGACGTGAAAAAATTGTAAAGTTACAGGAGTATTTCCAATTCGTGAAAATCGACATCCAAATAAAATCAACTCATATGACTAAAAACACCATTTCCCCTTAATTCTTCAATTTCTAAAAAATTGTTACATGACTTAATTCGCAGGAGTTTGGACTGCGGATTCACATGAAGATCAAGCTGCCGTTAAGCAAACACTGGCATCGGCTTACAAGACACATTTGTTAGAGAGAGTGAAATCAGAGCTTGAAATTGAATCGCAGCCTCACATATCTTCCGATAACAAGCGTTTTAAGAAATGGTCCAACACGTGGTGGGTACAATTCTCGGTGTTGTTCAGGAGAGGAATCAAAGAAAGGAGACATGAATCCTTATCTATCCTCAACATTCTTGAGGTTCTAATTGTAGCTCTCGTCTCCGGCCTCCTCTGGTGGCAATCCGACATTAGTCACCTACAAGACCAGGTGACCCTAGCTTCTTCATTTTATTTATACACATCATATTCATGTGTGTCTTTCAATTTAGTCCTAATTAAAATCACTGACTATCAACATTATTCCCGAATTTCAAATATTTTTAGGACTTGTTCGACACATTTTTTATTAGTTGCCATGAATTTAGTCCTAAACGAGTTTCAAATATTTGTAGGACTAAATCCACGATCAACTACATGACCAATTTTTCTTTGAGTTGGCTGTGAATATAGTCCTTAGTCACTGACTATCGAGATCAACATCAAATTTCAAATATTTTTAGGACTAAATCCGCAGCCAAACTACAGAGAAATGACAATTTTTTCTTGCAGCTGGCCGCAAATTTAGTCCTAAGTCATAAATTTTAATTTTTTTCTTTATTTGTCGGGACTACATCTGCGGCCAAACTGCAGAGAAATAACAATTTTTTCTTGCCGCTGGCCAAAAATTTAGTCCTCAAGTCATGAATTTTAAATATTTTTTTGTGGGGACTTAATTCGCGACCAACTGCAAATACATGACTAATTTTTCTTTTGATCAGTTGGCCAAGAATTTAGTCCCGACTCTTGACATTAGTCCCTAATTTTGTACATATTTTTTTAGGACTAACTTCACAATTGAAAAAACAACTCAAATTACAGAATCAATATTTTTCATTCAAATTTCCACTTCTCTATTCATTTTTTATTTATTTATGCTGCAATAAACATGCAGGTGGGGCTTTTCTTCTTCTTCTGTGGATTCTGGGGTTTCTACTCCATCTTCCAAGCAATCTTCATCTTCCCTCAAGAGCGTATGATGCTCGAAAAAGAAAGATCATCCGGGATGTACCGCCTCTCGTCCTACTTCATGGCTCTAACCCTAGGCAACCTCCCAATGGAGCTCATCCTCCCCACCGTTTTCTTCACCATAACCTACTGGATGGTCGGCCTAAAAGCAACCGCCGAGGCCTTCCTCTCCGGCCTATTCACACTCCTATGCTGCGTGCTCTCGTCCCAAGGCCTAGGGTTCGCCATTGGGGCAGCAATCATGGACGAGAGATCAGCCATCACGCTTGGGACGGTCGTCATGCTCACGTTCCTCCTAGCGGGGGGATTCTACGTGCAACATGTCCCTAAGGCCATAAGTTGGATCAAGTATTTATCGATAACTCAGTATACGTACAAGTTGTTTTTGGTGTCACAATATGAACGTGGCGAGACGTACCCTTGTGGGACGGGGGTGTGTTTGGTTGAGGAGTTTCCGTCGATTGAGAATGTGGGGTTGGATGGGATAGCGATATCCGTCGTTGCAATGGCGATCATGATTGTCGGGTATAGGATCATCGCTTATGTCGCACTCATGAGAATTGGCGTTACGGGGAAATAGATTAGGTGGTTTATATGTTTGGTTGATTGGTTTTTTAATAAGATGAAAAAAATTTGGATGAACATTTTTTGTTGATTGTGCTTTTATTTGTTGGAAAGGACAATGTCATACGAGTCCATTCATAATGTCCATTATTTGTTTTTGTGGTTAGTTACTTATTCAGGTTTGGTAGTTTAATCGTTGATTAATTTTGTAGTCAAATGAACAAGTTCGGCTCCGAAACAGCACATTAATTTCTGGAAATAAATTGTGTTTTGATATGCGTATAATATATGCTGCTTAGATTGATTGACTTATAAAAAAGATAAAGTTTTGAATTAATATAAAGACCAAGTTATTGTCTAATTTAAAAATTAAATAAATCAAATTTGAAATGTAAAAAATTAAAACATAGCCTGCCACAAAAAAAAAAAAAAAATCTAACTAGACCCTTAACCTAAAAGGTTTGGCCACAAAAAATTCAAAACTAGAATTGAGCAGGGCCGTGCGAACGAAGGCCCCCTCTGGCACAAATTATGACGAAAGCTCGACTTCTTGGGCCGACCTTAGGCGGGCGCCCCTTCTGAGTGCAATGGAGGTCACCAACCTAGGCCACGGGCCTTGCTAATCACCCATTGATCCCGAATGGAATTCAATATTTGAGTTACTTATAGAATTAGATTTCAACATAATTATTTTGTCGTTACACATTAATTCTACAAATTAATATTCTACCCATAGTCATTTAACGAGAGGGTGTTAGCAAGGGCTATCTAGCCCTTCTTAATAATATTGGCTTTAAAGAGTGTTTTGATAACTCTCGGCACTAATGAAAAATTTTAGAGCCCGAGGGCATTAACGAGCAATAAATTTTCTCTTGTTAATATTGAGAGCTTTAACAAACATCTTAATAGCTCTCGCTAATAGCAAGGGCATAATCTCCTCGTTAAATATACAAAAAAATATATGATACATATTTATTATAAGTGAAAATTTAATGAATGATTCAATTAGTCCAACAGTAATGGTAGGTATATAGGAGTGAGGTCTTGAGGGCTCAAGACCCAAGTTTTGTGAATTCTGCTTATTTTTTATCGGGTTAAAGACCTAGGTCTTGTGACTTCTGTTGGAATTTTATAATTTTCATTTAGCAAAATTGTCAAGAATTTTCGTTTAGCAAAATTGTCAAGGGTTATTTCACCCTCGTTAATTCTCTTTTTTGTGGTGGAATATATATAATACAATTAATTAAAACAAATAAAATAACAACTGACCAAAAAAAATAACTGATGAAAATGGAAAAAAATAAAACGGAACAGTGCAAATATTCCTTGTAAAGCGTAGAATATGTGAAAATATTCCAGCTTGCTATATGTTATAACCATAAATTACATAACCAAAGAAATATTATCTCTAGCAAAACAAAATTAGCATTAAGTACGGACCATATCTCTAAATAAAATTGAATTGAATTGTTTCCCCTATGTTATTTGTGGTGCGTAGAGACAAAGTAAATGATATTTTCATTCACACACTACGTTGTATCTATATAAACGCGAATAATATAAAGATGTGCATTGAAGCATTTGTATCTCGATTTACACATGACAAAGTTTCATGTAAAGATGTGCATTGAAGCATTTGTATCTCGATTTACACATGACAAAGTTTCAACATTATACAGCTCTATAAATCAATAACTTTGGGACATGAGGATTTTATTAATTTATAGAGATATTATTATATCGATAAATTAATAATTTATTAATTTAAAGAGGTTTTAACGTATATGCACAGTTGACCTTCAAAGTTCCAAATTCTTTGAATAACTTTAACTATACATGCATAGTTATTGATGAAAATTAAGTTAAAATACAAATGTACTAGTAGAATTCTATGAATACAAACTCACGTGGAAGTTGAAATGACTTGTTTAAATTAATTGGTTTTGAAAAATACAAAAATATGGTTCATTGGACTAACATTTGTGCATTGAATCATGGATAGAAATCAGCACTATATATTTATCCATTCGAATCTTGGTAAATCACACACAAAATGGTCACTCATCTAAAAGGAATTCAAAAATCAACAATGACCAACCAACAACGAAAGATGTTATGTGAGTATAAGAGAGATCAACCTGGATGCACTCAGAATGATTTGGTGAAATAGGTTGAAAAATCTTTCAATTTGAAAGTTAATCAAGCAACAATTTCGAACACTCTTAAGAGATCTGCAGAATTCCTATCATCTGACTTTGAGAAAGGTGGATCGTCTAAGCGTCAGAAATCAGCCAAGTATCTGGACCTCGAGAAGGTTGTTTATGAGTGGTTTCTCCAACATCAAGATCATGCGAATATAACCGGGGAGCTAATCTTAGAGAAGCCGAATGAGGCGCTTAAGCTTTTACATCCAGAGGATCCCGCAGATCATTGCCTTTCACAAGGTTGGCTTGAGAAATTCAAATCAAGGCATGGTATCAAATCATATCGTCGTTTCGGAGAGAGTGGATCAGTCGACATGCATGATATGGAGAATAAATTGGAGTCCATTAGGGAAAAAATTGATCAATTTTCAAGGAAATATGTTTTTAATATGGATGAAACTGGTTTGTTTTACAGATTACAGGCTGATCATTCACTTGCAACAAAGCAACTTGAAGGTAGAAAACAAGATAAGGAGAGGTTGACAATTGTTATTTGTTGCAATGAAGATGGCTCTGGAAAAATTCCTCTATGGATTATTGGTAAGTATGCAAAGCCCCGTTGTTTTAAGAATGTCAATATGAATAGCTTGAACTGTCAATACCGTGCCAATAAGAGAGTTTGGATGACTGAAGTGCTTTTCGAAGAATATGTTCGTTGGCTGGATGAACAAATGCATGGAAGAAAAATTCTTTTGGTAGTCGATAATTGTCCAGCTCATTCAAATAATATTCAAGGTTTATTTAAACATCGAAGTTATTTTTCCTACCCCCAAACATGACCTCAAAAATTCAACCATGTGATGCTTAAGATAATAAGAGCCTTCAAAATGTATTACCATAAAAAAAATTTACCGTAAGATTTTGGAAGGCTATGAGTTAGACATACCATCTCCGAAAAAGATCAATGTTTTAGATGTTATCAATATGGCAAAGGTAAACTTGGACCGAAAATGTTCATCAAGAAGCAATAGCAAATTGCTTTCGACCTTAATCGCAAAATTCGCCGGAAAATCAAAAGCGACTCAAGTGCAAATGATGCAGAGAAGACATTCATGAGCTTGAGAGTTTGATCACTGGTATGCAATATCACCACAAAATGGATGTGAATCAATTGCTCGACTTTCCGGGTGAAAATAATCAATGTCACGAAGTTTAGAGTCTAGAAGAAATAGTGGCCGATGTCATTCATAATCCGGAAGATGATGAAGCAGAGGATGATACAATAGCTTTGGAACCAATCCACTCTAAAAAAAGAAGCATTGCAAGCATCAACAACTCTTCATAACTTTTTGTCATAAAGACGAGAAGACAATGCCACAACTATTGGGTGCGAGAAGGAGATTTAAAGATGAGATCAACATAGATTTGAAGTTCAAGAAAAAACAAGTTTCTGAGAGATTCTTATTTTACTAAGTTGTCTTAAGAATATTCAAGTGCATCATATATATGTATATGGATTATTTTAATAATTATTAATTTATAGTTTCGTCGGGACCAATATATATACACTGGGATCTCAAAAAAAATTATTATCTTATAATTTTATTGATTGGGTCCCAAATTTGTACTGGTCCCAACTTGGGACATGACAAATTATTAGTTTTAGCGAGGTTATTAATTTATCGAGTATTAATTTAACGAGGTTTTACTGTAATTGTTTTAATTTTCTTTACATGAGCTGCTATTATGTGGATTGATTTCAGCATTTCGGTTTCTGGATATCTATTCGACTGATTTATCTGGAGAATAATGAGTTTTAAATCATGAATACTCAATTTCCTTTAAAGATTTTTTTTAGGAATATTTTTCTTTAAAGTTTGAATTTAAGTATTTTAGTAAAATTCCTTCATCTAGGATTTCAATGCCTAGGCCCCAAAGTATTTGTTTATGGATTGTGGTGCATTTCAAATTTTATGGGTGTATTTGATGAATAGTGCAATAAGATTAGGGGGTAAAGATAGGAATTGAGAAGGATATTTTATTGGTGTTTGGGAATATATATGTAGTAAAAATTATATTTATAATGTTTTGGTTATTTGGTGGAACAATATAATTTTTTAAGAAAACAGTAAAAAATAGTACTCCCTCCATCACATAAAGATATATCAATAGTTATTGGTTAAGTCTTGTATGTATCTAGGTGCACTGTGCACACATAGTGCATTTTAGAAACATGCAATTTATTATACTGAAATATGCAACTTGTTTACACTGAACCGTTCAACTATTTTTCCACATTAATAGTGTTACGGTTCAATGTAAATAAATTGAATATTTTAATATAACAAGTTGTATATTTTTAAAATGCACTATATGTGCGGTGCACCTGAATGCACATAAGACTCACTCATAAGTCATAATTATTTTCCCCAAAGATTAAGATATTATAATTAATTATAGTTTCCATTTTGCTCTTATTATCTAAATATTTATCTGTAAAAATAAAAAAGATACACTAAAAATGAATAAAGATGGAAATAAAAAATTAATGGTGCATTAAATATAATAATTGACTTATTTTCATGGAATATGATGAAAATAGAATTATTATTTTTTCTTTATGGGACGGAGACCGCTAGAAATTTGTAAGAAAAGTCTATTTAATTTGCCCTCTTTATATGCAAATTTCAACCTCGATTTTTATGAAATTGGAGGCACATCACCAACCATAAATTGCATAAATTGAAGGACAAACATACAAAATTAGATTCCTTCAATTCAATGTAATCAGAAAATCCATAAATCCAAATGCACATCATGCACCAACCAAAATTTGCAGAAATTGAAGGACAAGCTACCAAATTCAAATTTAATGATTCCAGAAAAATCGAGTGGCATTTAAAATGAAACTGAAAGATGGCGTATGTATAGGTGCACAAATTAGTGAATAAATGTTCTCATAAATGAACCCTTAACTCTAGTATACCTTCGTGCTTACAATTAGTTACAAGCACCACCCTTCCGATTATGCTTAAATATATATGACATATTATCTGTAATAGGCTTTTTAACAGGCTTATGTTTGACATTTTTAATAGACAAGCTGAATTTAAAAATCTATTTAAAATCATTTTAAATTCATTTGACCTCAAGACACAATTTAAATGTAGTTATTTTAGTATTGTCACTTTTAAGATTTGTTTGTTCTATATATTTCATTTTTAACGGGATTTGGGATTTATTGATAGTTGAGTTGTTTACTTTGAATATTTTGTTTAAAGATATAGTTATTTCATAATATTATCTGTTACATAATTTTATTAAAATAAATACTAATTGTTGAATACAATAAATATGTATATATTTATATATATATTTAAATAAGTCGAGATGTCGAGCTTAAAATGTTCTTATAAAGTTTAAATTGGACTTGTATAAATAAATATTATAGGCTTTAAAAAACTCAATATTTGATTTATTTATAAATAAAGGTCAAACCGAATCAAGCTTAAATAGGTTGGATCATAGACTCTTGTTGGTCACAAGTCAGCATCTAGTCATGTCTACACCCTGTCCATATTAATTCGGTTTTATAATTGACAAAGTATAATATGAACAAGTTTCACACAATAGATCCGTGAAATTGAATAAAATGTATGACTTATATTACTAAAGGATATTAGTTGTGATAATTGAAGGGTGTGTTTTATTACTATAAAAATAATTTTACTCGTGATATTGAAAAGTATGACTTATATTATAAAAAGAGTATTAGTTGTAATAACTGAAGGACATGATTCATATTACGAAAAAATATTAGTTATGATAATTGAAGGGTCGTCGATAAATATGAAACCATTTTCACATTGAGAGAATTTCGTCTCATCTAAAAGTTCGAGCTTGTAGAGAGGGTCAGGAATAATCTATTTATTTAATTTCCCTCAACACTCCCCCTCACTCAAATGTAATCATTGTCTCTCTTGCTCTCGGAGAGGAGGCCCAACAGAGTGGACAATTTAAATGGGTGGAGTGCTTCCACGGGAATCGAACCCACAACCTGGGCTCTGATACCATGAGAGAATTTCGTCTCATCTAAAAGCTCGAGCTTGTAGAGAGGGCCGTGAATAATCTATTTATTTAATTTCCCTCAACACAGAATTCCACTATAAATAAGGATACAATTACAACAATAATGACCAAGAATTAATGACCAATAATGACCAAGATCTAATCTATTAATTACATATTAATGACCAAGATCTAATCTATTAATTACATATTAATTATCCTTAATATATAAATTAATTATCCTTAATACCCCATAAGCGCGTGGGGTGAAGACAAACGCGAAGCTTTGATCGAAGAAGCTCAAAAAAAAGGTGTCGAGGCGGACTCTTGGTGAAAATATTCAAAATTTCAAGATGAGATGGAACAAAACGTGTGGAAATCTTCCCAGAGGAGACTAGCCACGCCCCTAGTGAGGTTCCATCCTAAAACCAATTGGTGATAGGAGGAGTAGTCCACTAGGTTTATAAGCTAGTCTCATTTCTTCTAATATTCCGATGTGGGACAACTCACATGTGAAATCCTTTATCATATATTCAACATGCCCCCTCACATGTGAGTCCTTCGTCAATTCTCTAAACGAAACAGATCACCCATGCTCATCAATTCAACAAAACCTCCCGACTACGCATAAATTCGACAAACCACTATGTCAATTCAACAGCCTCCAGACCTCGCGAATTCGACAGCCACCCGGCACGAGCATGGGGCCCGCTCTGATACCATGAGAGAATTCCGTCTCATCTAAAAGCTCGAGCTTGTAGAGAGGGTCAAGAATAATCTATTTATTTAATTTCCCTCAACACACATGAAACCTACTCTTATAGTAATTCTTCAATATTATAAGTGATCGATGTAATTCATAGAATTGGACCACAGTTCTACATCGTGTAAATTTGGAATTGTAGTCCAAATTTAACATAAATTACTATTATGAAAATAAACATTAGTAACTTGCTTCAATTTGACCTACGTACAAGACAAAAAATAAAAAATTCTACTCCATAATAATCATGAAATCCATCTCATCATTTTAAATCCCAATGCAAATAGTGTGTTATGTCTAACGTTTTTTTTTTAATATGACACATTATTTATTATTGACATATCAAATACACGTTGCATATGGTTATTTTGCTTAACGTGCATGAGACGTCACATTTCTTAATTTGAAATGCAAGATCTTATATACGTAATATATGCATTAATATATGTTAATTTGATATCTCATACTAAATTAGTTCTCGTAATTATAAAAATGCAGTTCGAAGACGTTGTTTACAAGATCAAAATAAATCAAGAAGTGTTCCTAAAGAAAACGAGAAAATCAGAAGAAAAAGTAATCTTGAAAGGCATCTCAGGCATTATGATGCCCGGAGAAATGCTAGCCATGATGGGGCCCTCCGGCAGTGGCAAAACGACGCTATTGACTGCACTTGATGGCCGCTTAATTAATGGTCATCTTGCTGGAAGCATACTCTACAACGGCAAGCCATACTCCAATTCCATGAAGCGCAACACGGGTTTCGTCACACAAGATGACGTCCTCTATCCTCACCTGACTGTGATAGAAACGCTAGTGTACACCGCCTTGTTGTAATAAACTCAGCTAGGGTTAGCAAGGTGCAGGGACGGCATCATAGGTGGGGGAGTGTCTGGAGTGGAGAGAAAACGTGTGAGTATCGGGCAAGAAATGCTCATCAATCCAAACTTATTGTTTCTTGATGAGCCCACATCTGGATTGGATTCGACCACGCCTCAGACAATCGTCTCCACATTATGGGAGTTGGCTAATGGGGGTCCAACTGTCGTGATCACCATTCACCAACCTTCAAGCAGGTTGTTCTTCTGTTGTCTGATGGGAATCCCGTCTACTTTGGAAAGGGTTCGGCTGCAATGGACTATTTCTCAAGCATCGGGTTTGCTCCATCAGTTGCCATGAATCCTTCAGATTTCTTGTTAGATCTTGCAAATGGTATATATATATATATAATGAATGAATGATTCATTATTGGAGATAGGGTTTCTATTTTATTGGAGTGTATTTTGGGGTTTTTTTGCGGTCTTTCAAGGGGTCTTCATGTTCCCAAAAGATCGTTTAATGTTGGCGAAAGAGCGATCTTCGGGGATGTACCATCTCTCGTCATATTTCTTGGCTATAACACTAGGTGAACTACCTATGGAGTTAGCCATTCCCACCATTTCCTTCACCATAACCTACTGGATGGCGGGCCTGAGAGCAACGCTCAGAGCCTACTTATCGAGCTTATTTATCACCCTATTCCATGTGATATGCTCTCATGGGAGCCACCATTATGCAAGACAGAAATGCGGCTATGCTTGCAACAACCGTCATGCAAATCTTCACTCTTTCCGGAGAATTTTTCGCCCCAGCATGTTCAGTACATATACAAGCTTTTATTGGTATCTCAATACGATATTGATGGTGCAACGTATCGTTGTGACATCGATAAAACTTGTTTAGTTAAGGATTTCCCTGCGATTAAAGTCGTGGGGTTTGATGGAGTTGCAACCTCTGTGGTTTCTCTGGCTGTAATGACAGTGGGATATAGGCTCATTGCATATGTTGCCCTCATGAGTATTGTTGTTACTAGACAATAGAGTACTATATATAGGTGGTTTCTTCTTGATATATAATTTGCTTCTTGAAGCTTAAGTGTAGAGTGATAAATGCACTTCACGTATGTTGTAATTTCATTTAGCGGGATGACTTGTCAAATGGGATTAATTCTAGCCTACTTTTGCAAATAATAACGGGACTATATTGAAAGTTTTTGTTATATACTTTGGAATTATTGTTAACAAATACAATTGAGGCATGCATCTTAATTAATAAACATAGTCGCTTGTCATTTGTTTTTGCATTCCACTTCTACACACTTGGGCCTTCATAAAGTCTTTAATCAATGTATTTGTCATCTCGAAATTCTTAGATACATGTAATGATTGGTCAAAACACATGCATGCTCTGTCGTTTTAACTTCTCACCTTTGGCAATTTATTTGTGGTAGGCTTGGTCAGGCCATGGTAGCCATCATTATGGAAGACAGGAAGGCAACTATGCAGACCTTCAATATTTGGGGAGGATTCATCCATCATGTTCCTAAGCAATGATGGATCTAGGGTGGGCAAGTGGGGGCTGCTGCCTTCCCCTAGATTTTTTAGTCCTGTGTGTATATATATATGTCCACATGTATATAGTGATATTAATATGTATATTTTTCTTTCTTATTTTGATTTATATGTATATATAAGTATAATTACATCAATATTTAAGTATTGATACACATTAGTTAGACTTAAAACATGAGTTTAGTATACCGTCGCCCCCGCAAAATTTAAATTTTGGATCCGCAACTGTTCCTAAGTACATAACTTGGATCGGGTGTCTATATATCGACTATTCAATACACATACAAGCTTTTATTGGTGTTTCAATACAATGTTAAGGGTGAAACTTGCATATCATTGTGACACCATTAAGACTTGTTTGATTAAGGATTTCCCTCCATTAATGGGGTTTCATGGGGTTACCATATCTGTGATTGCTATGGCTATAATGAGTGAGGGATATAAGCTCATTGCATATATTGCCCTCATGAATATTGGTGTTATAAGAAATATGATATTGTGTATTTTTTGTTTATTATTGATTGACTTTTATGAAGTTTAGGGATACGTTCAAGGCAAAGTATAGTGTGAACAAGTTTTACGGTGAAATTGGTTAGAGAGTGTGACTTATATTACTAAAGTGTGTGACTTTATATTGTAAAGTGTGTGACTTTTTACTATAAAGTGTATTACTCATAAAAGTGAAGGGTGTGACTTATATTATAAAGAAAGAGTGTCAGAAGTGACATGAAGTGTGTGACTTATATTACTAAAGTGTATGTCTGTAAAAAAAAAAATCAGTTTCACGGTGAACAAGTTTCACAGCATACCAACTCTACGTTCAAGGGCGGACGCACGCCTGGTCCAGACAGGGCAAGTGCCCCACCTCATATTTTGACATGAAATACCATATATACCCTTGAAAAAAAATTCAAAAATATTTTTATTAAAATTAAACTGACACTCTACTATTCATTTTACCCCAATTCCCAAAACAAGCAAATCCTCCTCCTCTCCTCTGCGGCGTGAACGACAATTGAGAAAGAAGGGCACGATGTCGGTCCGGTGACTCTGTTCTATGATTTTTTTTTTCACTCGATTGAACTGAACTAAGAGAGGTAAGAAGTTTGTAGAGATTTCTCGTGCTCGTTTTTGTCTTTTCGAAGTAAATTTGTTTGGGGATTTCTCCATAATTTTCTTAGTTTAGATTAGTAGAAATTAGAAATTGATGGTTTCAATCTAATATTATTGTATTTTGGTCACTAGAAATTGAAAATCGTGGTGATTAATGGCGAAGAAAACTCAATTTTTTTAGGCAATATCAGTGCTTTGTTTTCGTTTCTCCTACTGTTGCGCCTGCAAGTTGGATGTGTGTATATAATGTCTAGCATATAATTTGCTTAATGGGCTGCGTCTGGCCCATTATTAATATGGTGCTCAGTGACAATGATTCAATGAATCAATTTGACAATGAATTAATTATTCATATTACATATAATATAATAATGTCATTGGGTTAAATACTTAAATGGTTAGTATGTTAATAAGAACTTATGCTTAGATGATGGATTGACATGTGCTGCTATGTACTCTACATTTGTTGGCAGAAGGAATATTTATGCGTAGGAGCTTAGTAATATTTTATCGTTGAAATTTAATTTATGCCTTACCTGAAAAAAATTCCTGTATCCACCCCTCGATAAGTTAGATTGAATATTTTCATCTTTGTTGTCATTTCATTAATGAGAATGGGACTAAATTGAAAGTTTTGGTTACTTTGGAGCTGTAGTTGACAATGTTGGTTGATAAATACAATTTTTAATTACAGAATATTTTTTTTTTTTTTAAAAAAAAAAAAAGCTGAATGTAGGCTTAAATACGTGCAACATCCTAACTTACATTTACATTATAAATTACTAGATAGGGGGCCTCAAGAAATTAGGGGTGTTCAACTAAATTTGTAATGTTTAAGTTTTATATTTATAAAGTTAATAATAATAGTAATAATACTTTTATATTTATGAGTTATATCATATTACCAATTGGAATTGTAATTAAAAAAAAAACTCATACATTAGACCAATTAAACGAAGTTTAGCTTGTACACATTATATGTACCGTGCAATTTAAGTGCATTTTTAAAATGTGCAATTGTGTTTGAAGATAAAAGGAGTTTTTTTTTTTTTTAGCTCACATTATTGCAAAGACAGTAAATGTAGGATTGTCCATCCACAAAGTCCGGAGGGTCAGTCCAACAAGACGAGTCCCCATACATAATAGAGGACCTCGCAAAATTGTGGGCTAAAGTATTAGCCCCACGCTTGACAAAACAAATAGTATAAGAATTAAAACTATGCAGCAATTCCACACTAGCTCTAATGTAATCTCTAAATACGGACTCATAATGAGCCCCCGAATTAATTGCATCTACCACAAGCTTGGCATCCCCTTCGATGATCACATCCTCAATATCCAAGTCTTTCGCCCAGGAAATAGCTTCATAAAATCCCCAACGTCGAAGATAGTAGTGAGACTTGTGTATTACATGGGATTTGAGTACACTTTGTTTTCGATTAATGATTCATCTTTGCTTTTTAAAAATAAGTTGTTATAAATAGCTGCCTTTCCCATGTTTCTTTCTAATTTCTTTTAATGGATATAGGAATGAGCTTTTGTTTCCTACTATATCAGTTGCCCTCGATGAGTAACCCTTCTGTGAATCAGATCTGTACAGAAATATTATTGTTATGTGCAAAAATTATTATTGTTATGCATAAAAAGTTGTTTTTTAAAAAATATAAAATATTTTTTAAACAGTAAGAGTTTTTGTGTGTAACAGTAATATTTTTTATGTATAATCGTGATAGTTTTTATAAATAATAATGATACTAAAAGAATAGAGTACATTGTGAACTCGAGTTCATATAAGTTTTTGTCACTTTCAGTTCCTTCAATTTTTTTTTTTTTTTGAGAACCTTTCAGTTCCTTCAATCATCAACTTCATTCGCTGATTTAAATTGCAAATGGGCCTGGCTGCTATTTTTGGGCCGAAATAATCATGTCATGGGCTGTCCATTCTTTAATTAATGAAAATAGACCCAATGATTGTTGTGCGGGCTTATGCTGACATTAAAACCCTCATTTTACCAAATAATAATTGAAAAAACATTATACACTAAAAGAAAAGAAAAAATTGGCTACGAACTTGTGAAAAAAATAATTTTATTCTTAAATTGTGTGGATCGCCTACAACTTGCCTACAATTTTTTTTACTTATTTTGACATTTTCATTTCTCAAATTGCCTAAAAACAAATTGTTTACCTACAAAGCAAAAGAGTGTGTCAATATAAATCACATACTACTGCAACTAGGGCTACTGATGCAAGTAAAATTGTTTGTTGTATGCGGTTTACTTAATTGTTTTATTTTAAATCGTGGTTTGTGAAGTAAAATTGAAAATAACTGTTTTCGAACGGCTTAGGTCGGTCTTTGGCAGTTTCTAATAATAGAATGTCAAGTAATATAGATACATATGAAATCAATTTTTATGTTCATTTCCTAACAAAAGTGATTGGGATAACCTTTTTATGACTTGATTCCTCATAAATACACATTTAATTTTATTTACTTGATTCTTCAAAAGTTAAGACTAACTCGTATGCTCTATGTGTAGAGAAAATTCTTTTGTTAAGAAGTAAGGAGTGATGAGTTGTGCTGAATTATATTGATGAAGGGAGCTTAAATCACAAATAGTTTTATAATTAAGGCCTCAAATAAATTTAATCTCATAAGTTTTTTTATCGTTGATGTAGTCCCGATAACTTTGACAATATCTAATTTTCGTCCAAAATTGATTGAAACATTGTTTTACCATTTTAATTTGGGGCTTTACTGCGGATGTTGTGATTGGGTTGCAAATGTATTATTATTTTTTAACAGCTGGAATTTTAGGTATATAATTAAAAAAATAAAATTAAAACAGAATTGACGGCAAGAATTAGTTAAACACACTTAAAAATATATGTGACAGTACACGTGGCAGTCCAGTCACAACAACCGCCGAAAATCCTCAAATTAAAACGGCAAAACGACGTTGTTTCGATTGATTTGAGACTAAAATTGGACACTGTCAAAGTTATTGGGACTAAATCTATTTGAGTCCAAAGTTATGGGAGCATTTTTTATTCAAACTCATGATGAAGGCATTATATACTAATTTAACACAAACAATTCAAAATAAAGAAGGTGAAATTAAAAATATTATCTCATTTAAAGGCTCGAACTTGTAAAAAAAAAAGTGTGGAATCAAATCATTTAGGCTCCATTTGGATGGATGGAATTGAAATTCATGAATTTGACATACAAATCATCATCCTCCAATGAATTTACAAATATTTAGATTTGATAGTCTAGTTTAAAATTAAGGAATTTCAAATCATCGTCAAAACCATGTCATTCGAAATCCCCTCCTCTCTACCTCTTCCTTCTAGGGATGTCAATGGGTCGGGTCGGGTACTTAGATACCCAGAGCCGACCCACTCTTGAAATGGGGCGGGGCGGGGCGACCCATATTAAGTATCTTTTCATATTTTATTTTATTTTACAATTTAAAATATTGATATCAATAGATAATTTTAATTTAAATAACATATTATATTTCATATAGACCAAAAAAATGTCTATAAAGTTGAATTTTTGTTATCTACATATTAATAATTATGAAAAAAATATAAAAATATATTATATTTATATATATTATATAACATATATTTTGATTTTTAATATATAAAATGGGGGTCCGGGTCCGGGGTGGTCCGTATAATGTGCTTTTACAAACAATGGTCCAGGTGGGTGTAATATTGCCATCCCTCTTCCCTTCTCTCTCCCCCTTCCGTCTCTTCCTTTTTCTCTCATCTATTATCGATTCATGATTTAAAATTTATGTATTTTTATGTTTATTATTTTTTAAATTCATTCATTTCAAATTTCCTTATTTTCAAATTGAGCCTTAGAGGAGAAGGTCCATCAAATATACAATTTAATATGCATGGATGAAGTTGTTCCTTGAGAGATTTGAATCCAGATATATCATCAAAGAATTTCATTCTATTTAAAAAAAATTGTATTTATATAAGAGGTGTGTTAAATTTTACAGATGAAGGCATCAATTAAAATAAAGAACGGAATCAGAGATTCAGATTCCACTATATGACTTTATATCATAACTCGCGCGCGTGGTGGAGGTAGGAAGGGGGGATTGTGGGCCATGTAATTTGACTATGAAAGGCCTAGAATTTATTTTTCTTTTTATGGACATGGGGGTAAAAAAAAAAAAAAATTATGATAGTGAGTAGTTTACTTAGCTCCCACCTATCATCTTCTTCTTGAAATATCTTGTATCATAATTGGTGTTTTTTCACTTAGTATTTCATATTGGTGGATATCATGTGAAATAATAAAAATTATTCAACGAACTATCATATTTTTATATGTTAAAAATTTGAACAGGATGAAACATCAATGGAATACGAAAAGTGGAACAAAAAAATTAAATTGTAATGACCCATAATATTAATAATTAACAAATTAAATATACACATATTTTCATTTGTTCATGGTATGTAATTGATATCAGTACACGTGTACACTCATGATATCATTATTCTCATAAATTAATATTCATAGCATTTAATATTATGATAAGTGTTATTGTATTCTTTTTATAATTATAATGATATAATTAATTTTATATTATAAACAAGTTTTACAGGAGACCTACTCTTAAATATAATCAATTAAACACAAACTCTCCTGTAAAACTTGTTCTTAGTATGAACTAATATCATTACACTTATAAATTGATATAAATTTATACCCATTGTATTTAATGCTATGATATTAATTTATAAATATAGTAGTATCAACCGATAAATATTATAAAATTAATTTATAAGTATAATAATATATTATGAACAAGTTTTACTAAGGATATTTACTCTCCATTAAATACAATTAATTCACTCGAATATATGGGGAGGACAAAACTATACCAACTTAGCCAAAAAAAAAATCCTTTAAAATCCAAACAAGAGAGAAAATACAAGAACACAATTAAAAAAGAAAAAAAGGGAGAGAAAAATGGGGGAGCTCAAAAGTTTAAATAATTTGTTAGGAAAATTAAATAAACTAATTAATTTTATACTTCTTTATAAATTTAGATTTTTATTGTAACAAAATTCTTTCATGATATAACTCATAGTTTTCATGTTTACGTTCACATTCCGAGTTCGATTCCCGTTAAAAACGACTTCACTCCTATTAAATTGTCCACTCGATTCTAGATTCTTTCATAATTACCCCATATATGATATCTCCTCCAACATTAATTTCACCACCACCGCCTGCTTCTCCTCTAATCACTAAGTAAAAATTTAAATGAACCACTCAGATTACCAAAATCTAAAACCCTATATTTCCGACATTATTTTATTGCGCACTATTGACTTTTGTAGATAGGTCAGACCAAAAAAGCAGTTTCTCATTTAATTCTTGTGTGTATTTATACGAGAAAACCGCAGGAGCAATTGCACTTATAATTGTGACTAGTGTGAACATTCATTTCTCTCTAGCAGCGGCGGAGATGGTGGACGTGGAGGCGGCGCGAACTCAGTCCGTGGCGGCCGGAGAAGTTACTCCGGCCCTCTTCAAGAAGGCTAATATTCCTGTCACGCTCAAGGTATATATATATATATCGTCCATGATTATTTATTTATTTATTTTGTTTCATTTAATCATGCATGCATACAATGTAATGTTTTTGAACGAATGGCACCAATTGTCACATGAATTAAACCAAAATAGTCTCATACTCATTTTGCACTTTTGTTAAAATAGTTTTATAATTATCAATTTTTGTCAATTTAATCTCGATCTGATTCAATTTAGTTCCAAATTGTCGGAGGTTGCTCAAAATTGTGCAAAACGATGTCGTTTTGGACCCGTGTCCTACACGCGCTGACCGAAATATGTAAAACACGTGTCGTGTTCAAAACGACGTCGTTTTGGACAATTTTGAGCGACCTAAGTTGATAATTATGAATCATTTCAATAAAATGGCAAAGTTATGAGACGGTTTTGGTTTAAATCCCGATGATCACGTATAGATTTTCTTTTTAAATTGAAGTTTTTGTTCACGTGATAAGTAAATTGTTTGGATTGGTTTCAGCATTATGGTTTCCGGAGATCTATTCGACAAAATGACGAATAATCTAATTTTTAAATCAGATTTTGAATGGAAGCATTTTAGTTTAATTGTTGTTAGGGAATTAATATAAATTAATTGACTTCATATCTGTCTAAAATTTTGAATTTTAGATGGAATATATAAAATATTATTTCAGGTATCGAAGCTTTTGTGATAGGAAACTAATTAATGTAAATAAATAGATTCCACCTTAAATTCTTTCAGATTTTTTCGATTTAAATTACAGCATATTTCCAATTTGACCCGAAAAGTCTGGAATTAAGTGTCAATTCTTTTCAGGAAACTAATATTTTCAATATCTGGGATTTGATTACGAGTTATAGTCAACATCTGATTACACGCAAAATAATGCAGCGCGGTTTCCCTGTTTTAATGAGTACACCTTTCATTTAATTAGATTCTAGTCATTAAATCTTTAATTTTTATTCGAGTAAATAAATATTTAATAATTAGATTGAAGTTAGTTCATAGAATTGGATCACAATCCTCCATTGTGCAAATTATATCTGGGACTGGGGTTCGTAGGCCAAATTGAACACATATTATAGATATACCAATAATGAAAATAAGTACGTACGTAATTATTAACTTGTGTTAATTATTTTTACCCATGTAATCAAGTATTGTTGTGGAGGAATCCCAATAAAATTATAACCTGGTCTATAACAATTATGTAATCCATCTTATATCATTCTAGATGCCCAATTCAATAGTGTTTTGTTTAATATTTAAAAAATTTAATGTCATATATATGTATACATATATAATAATGATATGATGTCATTAAATACAAGTCTTGTTCTCCTAAAATGCATCATTTAATTTGAAACGGGAGATCTCATATGTCTATATATATGTATCAATACATTTATGCATGTTATATTAATATTTCTTGTACTAAAATGCTTTTGGAAATAAAAATGCAGTTCGAAGACGTTGTTTACAAGATCAAAATAAATCAAGAAGTGTTCCTAAAGAAAACGAGAAAATCAGAAGAAAAAGTAATCTTGAAAGGCATCTCAGGCATTGTGATGCCCGGAGAAATGCTAGCCATGATGGAGCCCTCCGGCTGTGGCAAAACGACGTTGTTGACCGCGCTTGGTGGCCGCTTAAGTGGCGACCTTTCTGGAAGCATACTCTACAACGGCAAGCCATACTCCAATTCCATGAAGTGCAACACGGGTTTCGTCACACAAGATGACGTCCTCTATACTCACCTGACTGTGACAGAAACGCTAGTGTACACCGCCTTGTTGTAATAAACTCAGCTGTTAGCAAGGTGCAGGGACGGCATCATAGGTGGGGGAGTGTCTGGGGGGAGAGAAAACGTGTGAGTATCGGGCAAGAAATGCTCATCAATCCAAACTTATTGTTTCTTGATGAGCCCACATCTGGATTGGATTCGACCACGGCTCAGACAATCGTCTCCACATTATGGGAGTTGGCTAATGGGGGTCCAACTGTCGTGATGACCATTCACCAACCTTCAAGCAGGTTGTTTTACATGTTTCACAAGATTCTTCTGTTGTCTGATGGGAATCCCGTCTACTTTGGAAAGGGTTCGGCTGCAATGGACTATTTCTCAAGCATCGGGTTTGCTCCATCAGTTGCCATGAATCCTTCAGATTTCTTGTTAGATCTTGCAAATGGTATATATCTTCAAACTTTTCATTCAATTAAATTCAAATTAAGCTATGTTGTGAAAGAATTTCTTATCATCTAAAAGTCCTAATATGTTGAGATAAATGAAAATACATAATTCATTTATATTAATTCACTAACACTCCCCAACCTCGTGGGCTGGATTCGCAACTCTACTCCCTAGGGAAGAGGCCCAAATAGTGATTAATTTAATATGACTAGTGTTGCTTTCAGTTGGATATGAAATCAAAACGTGGGCGTGAGCCAAAGGCTCTGATACCGTGAACGTAATTCATCTCATCTAAAAATCCGAACTTAATTATAGAGAGGTGTAGTATTAATTCATTTAAACTAATTTCCTAACATATTGATTAATTTGATCATGTGACACTTTTTTTTACTAGGAGTGAGTGGTGAGATGGGGGATGATCCGACATTCATCAAACGGACATTGGTGTCATCTTACAAGACACATTTGTCAGAGAAGGTGAAGGATGAACTAGCCATTGATAGACAGCTTAATACCCCTCATGGCCATAAAAAGCTTACGCGATGGTCTAACACATGGTGGGTACAATTCACGGTGTTGTTAAAGAGAGGAATCAAAGAAAGAAAGCACGATATTTTCTCTGGTCTAAAGATCTTCCAAATTTTTGCTGTAGCTATTCTGGCTGGACTCCTCTGGTGGCAATCTAATGATGAATGATCAATGTAGATATCGCTTCTGTTCTTCGCAAGTGGATTTTGGGGATTTTTCGCTCTTTTCCAAGCGATCTTCGTGTTCCCAAAAGAACGTGTAATGCTGGCGAAAGAACGGTCTTCAGGGATGTACCGTCTCTCTTCATATTTCTTTGCTCTAACCCTAGGCGAACTACCAATGGAGTTAGTCCTTCCCACCGCTTTCTTCACCATAATCTATTGGATGGCGGGCCTTAGGCCCACGGCCGAAGCCTTCTTCTCGGGCTTATTCGTTCTCCTATTTAACGTGATATGTGCTCAAGGGCTTGGTCTAGCCTTGGGGGCTTCCATTATGGCGGAGAAGAAGGCGAACACGCTTGGATCCGTCATAATGTTAACCTTCACCGTTACAAGTGGATTCTACGTGCAACATGTCCCTAAGTACATAAGTTGGATCAAATATTTATCGATTACTCAATACATATACAAGCTCCTCCTAGCGACTCAATACAATGTTGATGGTGAAACGTATCGTTGTGAACCCGATAAAACTTGTTTGGTTAAGGATCATCCGATGTTGAAAACCGTGGGGACTAGTGGAATAGGCATATCTGTGCTTGCTTTGCTTATAATGATGGTGGGATATAGGATGATTGCATATGTTGCCCTCATGAGGATTGGTGTTACTAGGAATTAGAGTACTATAGGCCAGGGGTACTTGACTTAATTGCATGTTATTGCAATTTTATATCTTATTGTAATAAATGGACCTCTTTGTTTCAAGTTCTTTGTTCTATATATAAAATAAAGTTCGGACATGAAAATCATGTTCCTGAAAAAATTTCTGCTTGTTGGTTATTGACACCCGCAAAATTACTTTATATATTCATGTGTATCAATATTTTTAGAAAAAAATTTATATAAGACGGTCTCATGCATAAGACGGATACAACTTTGCACAAATCACACTCACCCCTCCCAAAATATTAAAGCATTAATGCCCAAATTATGACTCATCTCACCGTGAGACTGTCTCATACAAGTGTATCTCATATTTTTAATGACATGTCTTTTGTTACAACTGTAAAATGGATATATATAGCAATTTAGTGAGTGATCATGGTTACGTATGCTTACTTACTAGCTCATTATTTTATTATCATTTTTTTGTGTTTAATCATCTGGACAAGGAAAAACAATAACGTGCTAAGGCCGATTTTCTTGAAAATGTGTTAACTAATTACGAGAAAAGATTAATAAATCTCATTATGTATTACAGTATTGATGTAGTTGTTCATTGTCATATGGGGGGTTCGAGGCTATCCGAATTTACTACTGTTATTATTGTTCATTGGAAAAAGTCCATTTTATTTTCCTGCAAAAACTACTCCATCATAGAAATTTACTTAATTAATGAGGATTGTTGATAGGTAAATTTGGTAAAATTAATATTGATAATATAAATATCAAAGTGGACACTACTACACATTTGGACAGCGGTTCGGGTGTTCGGATAATTAAATAACTCAAATTCATTTGTCCAAGTTTAACACTTAAGCGGTTGAGAACTTATATGTTTTTTTCCCAAATTAAATCAGCGGTTGGGTGTTCGGATAATTAAATAACTCAAAGAGGGCATCCTCCTTCCTCTTTCCTAAATCGAACTCCGTCAGATGGGGCATCCTCCTTCCTCTACCCTAAATTTCCGTCATGGTCTTCCCTTTCATTTTTTCGTCTTCCCATTAGCTCTTATTTCCCCAAATCGCGAACCAGAAGCCCTAGCCTCCTCCTCCCTCTCCCCCAAATCGAACCATCCACCATCCGTCCTCCCCTATCGCCCTTGGTTGCCTTGCCGCCAACCCCCCCCCCCCGTCGCCGTGCGCCCCCTTTCTCCTTCCATAGGTAATTATTCTTTTATATATATATATATATTTTAGTATATATATGTTAGTATAGATATTTATATATATATATATATATATATTGAATTAATGTGTATATGTATATATATGTTAGTATATATATATATGTTAGGATTAATTGTTGTTAGTGTTGTTAGTGTTAGAGATGAACAATTGATGCTTGATTTATCTATTGTTAATTGTTTATATATATATATATATATATATATATATATATTGCGTGGCTTTGTTTAATTGTTGTTAGTGGCTTTGTTTAATTGTATGTATGGTGTATGTATATTGGTGTATGTATATCATGTATATTGATATATATATATGTATATTGGTGTATATATATCATGTTGTATGTATTGGTGTATGTATATTGGTGTATATATATTGGTGTTTGATGCACTCAAGGTGTTTGATAATATGCTTGTGTGAGGATTTAAGCATAAATTAGTGTTAATTTATTAGGATTAATGTTGTTAGTGTTAGAGATGAACAACTTGTTAGAGATGAATATATATTGTGTGGCTTGGCTTGATTTTTTATGCTAACTTAGATATGAATAATTGATGCACTCAAGGTGTTTGATAATATGTTTATGTGAGGATTTAAGCATAAATTAGGATTAATACATTAGGATATATTTTGGTTATATTAATTTGATGATTTGGTGAATGGATAGTAGTGTGTTGCTTTAGATGATTAATGATGGTACATTAGGTTATATACATTGTTTTGAGATGCAACAAATCCTTAGATACATGCAATATACAAACCTTAGGTACTACCACATTCTATATGCAAGTTTTATACATTAGGATTGTAATACTTTTAGGTTTAATACTTTTAGGTTTAATACATTAGGATACATTATCTTGAGAAACACTTCATATTGTCTTTTCTATAGGCATCTCTAGTTCTATATGGATCGAAAGTGGGTTCGAGCAGATCAATTATCAGATGAGTATAATAATGGGGTGAAAGAATTTTGTAATCATGCAATTAGACGAGCCACGACACTTGCGTCTTGCACTCTCAACTGGAGGAATGAATCTGTTCGGTATCCAAAGTACCAACCATTGTACATGGCCAGTGATCCTGTTAGTTTATAACCTTTCACCCGAGTTGTGCATGAAGCGCACTTACATGATGTTGTCTATGTTGATATCAGGACCCAAACAACCTGGTAACGACATAGATGTATATCTGACTCCTTTGATAGAGGACTTGAAGCTCATGTGGGATGAGGGTGTCGATGTATATGATGCTTGTAGAAAGGAGAATTTCAAGTTGAAGGTCATGTTGTTTGGAACTATCAATGACTTTCACGCTTAAGGGAATCTATCTGGATATAGTGTGAAGTGGGCCGATGCATGTCCTTGTTGTACCAAGAAGACACATCACATTCGCTTGAGTCATTGTAGGAAGACCGTTTATATGGGACATAGGAAGTGGTTGGACCCAACGCATAAGTACAGAACAATGGCCGATGCATTCGATGACACAATCGAGACAGGTGAAGCACCATGTTTATTGTCAGGTTCGGATGTATTGAATGAGATGAAGAATCCTTCTGTACCATTTTTCGATGATCCTGCAAATCCATTCTGTACCATCTTTCGATGATCCTGCAAATCCACGTCCATACCAGAGAATAATTAGAGATGAGGATGAATATGGCAATCCGGATCTTGTTAACATTTATGGTCATGAAAGAGAAAGGTCAACCAAAAAACGAAAAAGAAAAACAAGTGCTAAAAAGAAATGTACGACTTTATTGAATGTTGTTTCTTCTGCTTTATTAAATGTTGTTTCTTCTGCTTTGTTAAATGTTGTTTCTTCTGGTTAATTGAATATTGTTTGTTTTTTGTTTATTAAATGTTGTTTCTTCTGCTTTAATAATAGTGTGATGACGATGTATCGGAGTCTCCTTCAGAGTCAAGGTTCAAGATCTAAGTTAAATAAAGTGAACTGGATTAACATTAAGGCAAATTTAATTTAGTAAATTATCAAATTAATAGAAAGAAATCAAAATTGTAATACGTGATTATAATTGTTAATCTACAGGTTCCGAGGCAACGAGATAATGAACATTGTGGACATTTTGTGTGTTACTTTATTGAAGATATAATCTGCGCTTCTCTAACGAACATTCCTCTCAATGTAAGTCAATTTATCGATTTATTTAAATTATTATTGATTGAATAAAAATTCATACTATATTGATTGATTCGTTGTTTGCAATTTGTCTATGAACTTGAGCTCAAGTCTTACTCTAAGAAAAGACTGGAGAAATAGAAAAACGATTTGACGGGGTACCTTTACAATCGATTCTTATATTCATACGATATTGAGTGATCGTTGTTTGAAATTTTGGTAGCATGTAATTAAATTATATACTTGTGATGATATATATTTCATATTTTTGGTGTATTGGACGTATGTTTATGATTGTATGTTTATTTATTTCATGATGTGTATGTTTATTTATTTGATGTTTTGGTATATATATATATATATGTGGTATAAGTTTTGGTTTATGGTTTTATTATAGGATTTTTGGTTTATGGTTTATGGTATTGAACGTATATATAAGTTTTTGTTTATAGTTTTATTATAGAATTTTTAAAATATAAATTAATAATTAAAAAAAAGATATTGACAAATGGTTAATAAATCATTTGTCTATCTAACTATAATAAAAAACTTAAATTATAAAAAAAAATAAGTTAGACAGCGGTTAATAACCGCTATCCAAGCCCCCCTCTTGCAATGCGGTTGAAAACCGCTGTCCATGCCCAACTTTTGGACAGCGGTTTTTAAATAGTTGTCAAAGCTTGGACAGCTGTTATAACCGCTCTCTAAGGGCTTTTTTAACAGTTGTCCAAGCTCAAATGTGTATTAGTGGGAGTCCCGTACATATGAGACATCCGCTCTTCGTTCCGCGATTTGGGTAGCCTGTTTTATTTTTCTATTCCTTCTTATATTCCATATTTTAGACAAGTGCTTGAAAAGGAAGATCAGAAATCTTGTGTGGCAATGTACAATTTAGAATCTATAAAAATTCAGAAATTCATTGATGACATCAAATTCAGTTCTTGAAAGTGGATTCAATCACATTATCCGTTATTTTTTGGTGTGTTATTTCATAATTGGGAGAACTAACCTTTAAATTGTATACCCAGAAAATGATAGTGGACATTCTATACTGTTGTAAATCTTTTGGGTTGAGTACCTCTTGTACTTAATCAATAAATTTCATCTTTGCCTATAAAGAAAAAATACTCCCTACGTCTCGTAGTTATTTACCACTTTGCTTTTGGCACGACTTTTTTATTGGGACGGAGGGAATAATATTTAAAATGATAAAGTGATTTTTAATTGAAAGTATTGTAGTATTTTTTATATTATTATTAAAATAGATGATTTTTTTAGGCAAAAGTAATAACATTAAATGTAGCCACGTTTGCAGTGGGGGTGGCCATGCCCCCGAGCCCTCCCCCAATTTTTTTTTCCATCAACTATGCATCATGTATGTATATGTGTTTACACACATATATGTTGAAATAAATATTTCAAATGGTTCTAAATAGACATGCAATTTGAAGATGGGTCACAAATTGGGCCGTGATCTTTTTTTTTTATCAAATTGACCCATATATTAATAATTAGTAAAATGTATATGCAGTAATTATATACTCCCTTCGTCCCAATCATAATGGTAAGTATCCATATTTTCGTCACAATCATAATAGTAAAGTTACTTACATACTTTATTACTTTATCACTTTATCATATAAAATATTAATAAACAACATTTTTTACCCTCAATTACTCTTCACTTTATCATATAAAGTACTAATAAACAATTCTTTCTACCCCACCACTTTATCACTTTATCATTATTCCACTAAATCCTTATGAACAGTAAAAATGTCATTATGATTGGGACGGAGGATATATATATATATATATATATAATAGTAGTAGTTATTTATAGTTGAGGTAGTCTTTTATGAGACGAATAAATAAATGAGAAGAACTCCACCTTATTATTTAGTTTATATTTTTCCTTAAAACATCATTATAAAACACATGAATTATTTGATAGAGCAAATGAGACATTTTTATATGAATTTTTGCCCTCTTAAATTTCTGGCCCTCCTCACTATGCAATTTAGCTCCGCCCCTGATGAGGTGTACCCCAAGTATGGGACGGAGGTAATATATAACACCTTAATATAATCACATAATGTATTTAAAAAATTATATTTATTTAAGAAAAATAAATTAAATCCTATCAACTACTCGTATATTTATAGATATTATGATATGAATATTTATTATTAATTTAAAATATGGGATAGGAGATGGAATCGGAAAATGAAATAGGATCCGACGTACCCATTCCGACAGCTAATATGATAGGAGTAATTAAATTCTCAGAAAATCAAATGCATTTTAATTGATAATTTGCGTAGGTGATATGTAGGCCTTGGTCTTGGGTTATTGGGCCAGCTAGTCTAGGCAGCTTTTGGGCCGAAGAATGTTGTACACGTGGATAGTCGTCTTCAATTATAAGAAATATTATTTATTTAATTGCATAATAAGTTAATAACAATAATGATTTTATTTAGTTTATCCAATCCCCAAAGCTAAATTGCAACCACCAAAACAAAGTGACAAACATGTATTCCTCGAGAGTACCTCGGTTCATCACAAGCAAAATCTTTATCAGTATTAATCATTTGAAAGATTAATTTAATATAAAAATTGATACTAGGAAATATACTTGATGAGGCTAGTGTTGATCCTAATTCTTAATATTTAGGTTTTGAATACCAATCTGAACTACGCCAATCAACTAGTTAGCTGGTCAAAATTAAAATGATTTAACTAACAGGGATTTTTGTTTAAAGAGCCTAGTCAATACAAAATCGAAGCCTTCCTTCATATTCTTTTATTTAAATGGCATTCTTTTTAAAAAAAATGGAGTTTTGTGTAATAATTGTATTTTGTTGGCTTTTATTTAAATAAATGGAGTTTATTTGTAGGTAAATTTATTTGTAAGTCATTTCTAAACTACAAATATAATTGCCTACAAAAATGTAAGTTGTCTAGGAAATTATCTTTTGTAGTTATTACTTTACTTACGAAAATTAGAAATGTGTAGGTAGTTTCATGGTAGGTAATTTGTTTGCATAGGAAATTATTTTGTGTAGGTAACTTTTCATAGATTTTTCTAAAAATTGGTAGACAAATCCTAGGCAATAGTCACTTTTAAGGACCAAATTTTTTTTATAGGAAAATTTCATAGGCATTATTTTTTTTTATAGGAATTTTTTTTATAGGAAAACCAAGTTTTAAGTTGAAATCTGCAATTATAAATTAATTTTTATTTTCTTTAATTGGGCAGAAAATATAATTTTCGGTCAAAGGCCATTTAGACAAATTTTTATGCCAATAAGCATGCTACGACTAATTTCCCATTTTTGTTCCTCCATTTTTAATTTGTAGTTTAGTCTTATAAAAAATTAAGAATTTGAAATTTATAAAAATTGTTATTATATTAGTTTTCACAAATTAGTACTATATCTTCTCACAATAAATGTTCATTCAAATAAAAATGTACCATCGAACAATAAATTTATACTCGAAAGATAAAATTTACACTCCATAAAAAAATGTACACTCGATCAAGAGTTCTCATTTGTACAACAAATAAATCAATCAAGAGTTCTTATTTATACAAAAAATAAGCTAATCAAGAATTATCATTTGTATAAAAACAAAACCATTAAATACATCATCATACTTAAATTTGACAGAAATTACTCAACTCAACTCACAAATAATTATATAGAGACAGTACTCATTAAGCTTCGATCTATAGTACCCTAATTATGCCCCTATTATTTTATCTTAATTAGAAGTTAGCTAATGAATTAAAACAACTCAAGTGATTAAAACACACTACACATACCATAAGATTATGAATTCGAGTCATCATATCATTTATTTTTTAAACATTCTTTGTGCAGTCCAACTCAAACTTAATTAGCCAGTGAGCTTGAAAATTGAAGTATACCGAATTAGAAAATGGAAAAAAAGACAATCAAATAACAAAAGCAAACACATGCATGTACACACACAAAAGCAAACGAGTGGATATATTTTGTCAAAGACTCACACCATCCAACCAACTTGAGGCCAAAACCTTTCTAAATGTGGAAATAATCATGTGATCGTGTTACATGTACACAAAAATGGCAAGTAACAATTGCAATTATTTGAACCAATCCTTGTCCCAAGATATAGATACATGCATGTTTTGACAATAATTTGAAAATATCACACCAAAAATCGAAGCTTGTTACCTTTGCAGAATTAAAAACCACTGAACATGCAATTTTCTCTTGATACAATTTAGGGAATGTGGGCTGTGTTACAACAAGTTAGGGTTGAGTTTGCCTGCAAAAATGTGGTGCTTTTATTAATGTGTGGATTTGACTAATTAGAGGCTCTGAATTGTTCGTCATTAATTAAAGGCATCTACGCCTAAATGTTGAAAAAGTTGTCGTTTACTCTTTGCCTTTTTTGTTTAATCAGGATTTGTTGATATATTTCTGCTTTGTAATTATTAAACGAGTGGGTCTCATGTGCATCTAGGTGTACCGTGCACTCATTGTACATTTTAGAACCGTGTAACTTGTTATACTGAAAGATGCAGGATGTCCATATTAATAGTTGCATTGTTCATTGTAAATAAGTTGCGTCTTTTAGTATAATAAATTGTATTTTTCTAAAATGTATTAAAAGTGCACGGTGCACCTAAATGCATACAAGACTTAGCCCCTTATTAAACGGATGGAACTACGGATGAAATGGGGCGGGTCTTACTCTAAGTGGGTCAATCCGAAGTGCATGGTTTACAGGAGGCGGCCCGTTTTCGCTTATTTTTTTTTTTATTAAAGTAGTAATACATAATTTTCTAAATAGTTAATATAAAATAATCGAAAACATAAAGAAATTATATTTAGAATTGTTTTTTAAGTATTTACATTCACATTTTAAAAATAGTGACGAATTTCGGTTGAAACTTGAAATATCATATGTTTTTCAATATATATTGGTCTAAGAATATTTATTTATAAAATTAAATTATTGTTATATACCAGATATACTGATAAGTATGAAAAATATAATAATTATATATTTAAATATTTTATAATATCAACGGATTAGCTGGATCGGACAGGTCAGGAGGCATACTCTCAGACATGTCCCATCTTACTATGAGACAGGAAAATCCAAAACCGAACAGGTTAATGCAGCCAGTAGGTTAATATTGTCACTATTTTATAAGATTGTCTCAAGTACACATGATTTATAAAATTTCTTATATTAATTTTTAAAGATTAGATTAATTTAATCTATCTCATACACCGCTTGTCTAACAATTTATTATGTCAAATTGTCACATGCAAAAATTTGAATTACAGCTGGAGAATGGAGTGTTGTTTTGGATATAATTTAGGAAGTTCAGCAAAATAAAACTATAGGGGAGGGCCCATACCATCTTCTTGGAAAAAATCAAGGATTTGAACTCAATTTACACAGGTTAATTGAATTTGCACAGTTGTCTTAAACAAGTCAAATTTGAAGATCATCCTGGACTAAAAAGGCGTCCAATGCCTAATTAATGGTCATAAAATTAATAATATCTGAATGCCATAAAATTATACATTGTCAACTTGTTAAAAATCAAATTATAATATTGGGATATAATATTAAGTCAGAAGAGTTAATTTCATGTCCAACGGTTTGCAATTATAGAATTCAAATGCATATATCTCAACTTGAACGTACACATAAAAGATAAGGACTTCAGGAAGAATTATATACATAATCAGTGGTGGGGGTAATATCCTTTGTGTGGGGGTGCCAAAAAAAAAAATCAGTATCATATACTACCTCTCACTACAAAAAAAATAGATGGTTGCCTACAGAATATTTCAAAAAATAGAGGATTACCTAAGGAATATTTCAATTTGTCTAGGCATTTTTATTCATAGGTAAATTTATCTACGGAATGTAATTTGTAGGTAAATTTATTTGTAAGTCATTTCTAAACTATAAATATAATTGCCTACAAAAATGTAAGTTGCCTAGGAAATTATTTTTTGTAGTTATTAGTTTGCTTACGAAAATTAGGTATGTGTAGGTAGTTTCATGGTAGGTAATTTGTTTGCTTAGGAAATTATTTTGTGCAGGTAACTTTTCATAAATTTTTCTAAAAATTGGTAGGCAAATCCTAGGCAATAGTCACTTTTAAGGACCAAATTTTTTTTATAGGAAAATTTCATAGGCATTTGAAAATTTTGGTAGGCAATTCTTCATTTTATTGTAGTGTCCGTCTCATACTTATTTACCCCTTTTTTAAAATTATATGTCGCAACATTTCAAAATTACACCTCATATCATTACATTTATCCAAAAAAAAATTATTTATTTTAGTAATAAAATAGAAAAGACTATAATACCATCAATCAAAAACCATTTTATCACTTTAAATATAACTCCATCCATCCCAATAAAAAAATCATGCCGAAAGCAAAGAGGTAAACAAATATGGAACGGGGGAGGAATATATATGGGGAATATTGTTTTTAGGGCCCTAAATTTAACGTGACAAAACAAAAATTGTTACTTTTTTTTCTGACAAAACAAGGATCGTGACTTTAAAAAGTAATAGTTTCAGCTCAAATTAGTTTAAATGATCCTAATTTGAGCATGAAATCGAGATACTCAGTCTAATTTGAGTTAAAATTACTATTTTTTTAAAAGTTAAAGACCTTGTTTTGGAGTTTGAAAAGTTACGATTATCTTTTTTTCACCCTAAAGTTATGGTTGTTAAAAAAAAGGTCTCTCTCCAAATTGAATATCTTTCAAGCTTTTCCATAAGCTAGCTATCACAATTTTCTTTTCTCTATAATTCCTCAACTAAAATAGAATGATTAGGTAACTATACGAAATCTTATCTGAAGTTACATAATTGTGGCCAGATATGTCAAAATCTCAGCATCAGAAAGTCAAAGTCGGTTCTCTCCAAATTATTGCTCTTCTCTTGCATATTTAAGGACGGATTTAGCACATCATTTCATGAAGGAGAAACTTTTTTTTTTTAATGAAATGAAGGAGTAACTTATTAGAGAAAATAGTTCTTATAATCCTATAAATTATTCTTATTGTGATTTTAATCTTATCGACTTTCATGAATTAAAAATAATTATATACTTTTTAGTTTTTTACATTTTGGATTAGTAATCGACAGTAACAAGTGAAATATTTGGTTGGCGTGCACTGATGAGATAGTCCATATAGCAGAGTTTGATTGGTCTAATGAATATTTCACCAATTTTATCATGTTATCGAATTAAAGTGTCAAAATGTTAAAGCTATATGACTGTTCAATTCTTAAAGTTGACATGACTGAAATCAATATGTGTAGATATAATTTATAGGACTAAAAAAAATATTTTTCATTATATTTATAAGACTTAATTTCACATTGCACCATACCCACCAAACTAGTACTGATTTTGTACTTAAACAACAAAACTATTTTTTTTACCTACATATACAAACTATCACATTTTATCACATGAACCCCTAAATATTATACTCCTATATTAAATCGGTCCAATCGTTCCTAGAAAACTTGTAGGCTCTTACCTTTAACCGGCCGGAAACTGGCCACCATAACTTCATCCCCTCTTTTATACTAGGATAGATATAGATATATATAGACATCGCATTTTAACGTTTTCAGTGTACATGTCTTTCTCAAGGATATTTATGTCAAAAAATTCCATTTGAATTAAGAAATTCACAAAAAATCTTCATTACTTTAAGTCATGCTTTCATCTCAATAACAAATAACAAACACTCATCCCTTCAATTCTCCATGGTGTTTTTTTAAAAAATAGATTTAGTACAAATTATTATTTAATTGAAATTCTTTTGGGTAATTTTACCCGTTAGAATTATAAAAGGCACATATTTGAGATTCAGATTTATGACAAATAATTGAATTAATTTTGACTTGGGTACAATAAGTAGAATATTTCAAATAATTAGTAGAATATTTCAAATAGTGGATCACAAATCACTTAACTTGAGCATTAAAAAAATAAAAAGTAAAACCAAGTAACCTACATGTTTGAGTATCATTCGTCGGAACCATGCCACATTGATAATGTAAACAAACGAATGACTTAAATTATTCATAATATATGACAAAAAGTTGTACCAAACTTAATCCATAGAGGGTACCAGAAAAGACACATATCATCAAATCCTCCAATTTCCAATCAATTAATGATCTCCTATGCCTCCACGTAGACCAAAATCATAAAAAAATTAAATCAAAACTCAAATTACAGCCCTCCCATAAGTCGACACCCAAAAGCCCAAAAAATAGAAATTCAACATTTTGACTTGAAAGCACAATATGATGACACCTCAGCATTTTTGGTTAAAATCTTTAATTAAAGTTATAAGAGGTTGTAGAGTGGAAGAAACACCAAATAATAAAGCCCGATAAAAGTCCAAAATAACGCTAGAGTACAAAAAGGCAACGTGTTAGCTTTTGTGTAAGAAACGGGGTTTCACCATCCCGACATTTGGTAAAATATTCCGCCTAACACTCATCAAAGTCGCGACACTTATCTTCAGTCCACGTGTAACTCCTACTTTTTGCCCACGTGGTTTTCACACACCCATACAACGTAGAATATATGTGACATGTGTCCAAGTGTGAACTCGAGTTTACGATAAATTTTATATTTTAAGGTTAAATTTTATATGTATTCGGGTGCACTGACTACTCATAGTGTATATAAATATCATACTATATTGAAAGATTTAATTTATTTATATTGAATCATGCAACTATTAATATGAAAAAAGATAATTCTGGCGGTTCGGTGTAAATAAATTGATTCTTTTTCAATGTAAAAGTTTAGATTTTAAAATGCATTATAATCAGATCACAAGGTCTTGATGATATATAAAAACTCACTAATTTTTTAATATTATTGTTATGTATAAAATATACAACTGTTATAAAAAAATTGTTATTATTTAAAAAATAAAATATTTTTAAATAATAATAATTTTATGCATAATAGTAATAAAATTTATGTAAAAATGTGATTATCAAAAGTGCTGTCCTAATTATTAGGATGTATGGGAAAGAAAGTCTTGGAAAATGACATCAATTCGATGCTTCTATATTTTATATTTAAAATAATATATAACCCACTTTGGGGAAGGAACGATCTATAATATAAGAGACTTTTTAACTAAAAGATTATGCATATGATTTTTATTTCTATTTTAGTTTGATATGATATCAATGTCGTGATGTGCCTTATTTTTATATTTCACTTTATTTTACATATTAATTGTTTATGGCTAAGGTTTATTTCCACTAACTAGAAAAATGAGACTTTGTAGTGTTCAGATAAAGGTTAAATGGCATGGTGATGTCTACAATAAGTTGTTATATTCCTCTTCAATAATTGATCACTGGCGGATAATAAGGTACTACATATGAGTTGCACCTTTTAATTTAAAAAAAAAAAAAGGAATGCTAAAGTATATTTATAATACGTATTAATACAAAATGTGAGCTTAAGTTCATGGCGCAATTAATATCAAATACTCCATTTGGATAGGGGAATTTGAAGCGAATGAATTTGAAAAATAATAAAAGTAAAAATGCATAAATTTCAAATCATGAATTGTCAAGAGATGAAAGATAAAATGGGAGAGAGAGAAAGGGTGGAGAGAAGGGGATTTCAAACGACTGGATTTTGATGAGGATTTGAAATCACATCATTTTAAACTAGACTCTCAAATCTAAGTATTTATAAATTTATTGGAGAGTGATGATTTGTGTGTAAAATCCATGGATTTCAAATCCATCCATCTAAATGGTGTCTTAGTCTTTTTCGTTTGTGATGGTCCCCTTGTGGTGGGGTGGTGATTCCCCTTCTGGTGGTGTGATCTCCTCTTCTGGTGATGGTGTTGGTGATTACGTTGCAGAAGCAATTTGTGGTATCAGTCGATTGCGAGACGATAAAAAAAAAGATGTGTGGCCCCCCTTGTGGTGGTAGTTGGCATTGCGATTCCGACCAATAGCGAGACGAAATATATGCCACGATGTGAAGTGGATAATGCCTTAGTCCGGGGTGAAAGAATTATGTCTCATCTAAAAGTCCTAACTTGTAGAGATGTGAAGAATTAATTCATTTATTTAATTTCCCTCAACACTCTCCCTCACTCGTATGCCGAATCGCTATCTCTGTATCCTGGGGAGGAGGCCCAGCGAATGGACAATTTAATATGAGTGGAGTTGCTTTCAACAGAAATCGAACCCAGGATCTGGGCGAGCCGAAGCTCTGATACCATGAAAGAATTTTGTCTCCTCTAAAAGTCCGATCTTGTAGAGAGATGTAGAATTAATTCGTTTATTTAATTTTCCTCAACACGGGGCTTAGTCAATGTGTCACGAGCTCATATCCAGGTCGCATCACAGTTTAGAAAAATTTGCATCATTCTCCTCCGATCCTCATGCTTGGTTCGAGGCGGGTTTCCCTAGTTGAATTGAAGAATTAGCTTAGTTAGAGAGAGATTAGTTGTTCTAATTGAGTTGTATTCTTCTTAAAATAAATATTATACATAAAATCCATATATACAAGAAAATAGTTCATGTATTAAAATAATAAACAAAATTAATTTTTAAATACAAAATATAATATATTTTTTTTTAAAACTCAGACAACCTTTTTAAAACTTAAAAAATAAAGACAAAAGCTATCGAGAAGGTCATATTCACAATAGTTGAAGGATGAACTCAATAATGAGGGCTTGGGAAAAATTATGACAACCCAACAAAACGATTAGTTAAATCATTGGCATTCCTTCTTAACACTATGTGTTTCTAATTCTCTCATTTTGTGTATCTTAGTAAAAATACAATAGCAATTTTCACCGGAATCTCCATCTTTGAAACTACAAGTTGTGGTACTCGATTACTCGTCGATCCACCTCCCTCACGGCTTAACCAACGACTCCTTGTTCATTGCCAAATATATTGACTTCACAAGTCAAATTGAAAAGAAAAAAAATTACTCTCCATACAAAGGAGAAAAACAGATCCTTTCAACTTGGGAGAGAGAATCAAAGACTCTCAATATAAAAGAGAAATTGAGACTTTTAATTCAAAAAAAAAGGAAATCAAAAGCTCTCAACTCAAAAGAGATATAATCAGATCGTCGGCAATTCGGCACCCCTTCAAGCCAAAACCCTAAGGCTGCGTTTGTTTTGGGACTCACACAGATGGACTTAGCACTTTGCGCTCTCCGTCTCATACGAGTTTGGGATTTAGAGTCTGGTTTTCAAATCTTACATTACATCCACACCTACAAATACCTATATAATTTATAATTACTCTTATAAATACATCACACTTTATACACTTTATTCTCTTCACAATATAATATAATAATATAATATCAATCATTGTTAAACATCGATTTAACATAAAGTTAAATCTCACCCTACTTAAATCCCAAAACAAACACATACATTTACTATTCATCAAGAATTCTAAATCCCTGGATTTTAAAACATTGACTAACTTCGCACACTTAAATCCCAAAACAAACGCAGCTTAAGGGTATGTTTGTTTCGAGACTTACCCGGATGGACTTAAGACTTTGAAAATTACGTTCCATTATAGTTTGAGATTTAAAATTAGAGTTCAAAATCATCTCCTATAAAGTACACCTACACTCCTATTTTTCATAAAATTCAATACAATCATATCACTATTTTTCCAACTCTCAACACAATATGATAATTTTCATATTAATCGTTATTAAACATTGATTTGATATAAAGTAAAATCTAATCCTATTAAAATCTTAAAACAAACACATATTATTTTACAATTTACCAAGACTTTTAAATTCATAGAATTTCGAAATCATGACTTCCCCCACACACCTCAATTCAAAAACAAACTTACCCTAAGAAACGGTGGGAAAAACAAAAAACCTAATCAAATATAATAAAAAAATATCACATAAAACATGTGTCAATTTCAAGAATGAGAGAGATGAGCATTTAAAAGGGTTTTGTATGTACATGCGTAACGTGTATATCTAACCTCATACTCATACATGCACTTGGACTAAACACCCTTCGCCGTTTACCATCGGATAAGGTCGGCCACCATTTTCATACCGCCAAATACCCCCCCATACGTGGCACATTCTAAACGGTGATACTGCGGGCCCCACACTTTCACTCCCACAAAACGACGATCCCCAACCCTATATAAACACCACCGCACACATCTTTTTTCCGAAGAAATAGAAAAATCCTGATAAATATCAGTAAATAATAATTATTGAATAATTCTTTGATTATTAATTATTTTCAAAGGAGAAAGCGTAACAGAATTCTCTCTCTTCGTGATTGGTAGTTTCATTTACTGTTACATTACACAGAGTGAAATCGAAAATGGGGATCGCAGAAACTGATCCACGCTCGCAGCTCAGTTTGCCGCCGGGGTTTCGGTTCTTCCCCACCGATGAAGAGCTTTTAGTGCAGTATCTATGCCGGAAAGTCGCCGGCCATCATTTTCCGTTGCCGATCATCGGCGATGTCGATCTCTACAAATTCGAGCCGTGGGATCTGCCGAGTGAGTTTTTTTTTTTTTTTTTGTTGCTTTTTTGCCCTGAATTCGGCGAATAATTGTGAGGATTTTTAAATTCTGATTGCGATTGTGTTTTTTTTTTTTGTGATTTAGGTAAGGCGTTGTTTGGCGAGAAGGAATGGTACTTCTTCAGCCCTAGGGACAGAAAGTACCCGAATGGTTCTCGGCCAAACAGAGTCGCTTGCTCTGGTTACTGGAAAGCCACCGGCACTGATAAAATCATCACGACGGAGGGGAGAAAAGTCGGGATTAAAAAAGCGCTCGTGTTCTACGTCGGAAAAGCTCCGAAAGGAACGAAAACGAACTGGATTATGCACGAGTACAGGTTATCCGAATCACCTCGCAAAAGCGGCGGATCCAGGGTGAGAATTTTGTCGAATTAGTACTTTTCCGAAAATTGTAACCCTAGGGTTTTGAATTTGAATTTGAATTTGAATTTTGAAAATAATTGGGGATTTTTGCAGTTGGATGATTGGGTGTTATGCCGAATCTACAAGAAGAATTCAGGAGCTCCAAATTCGGGCGATATTCCCGGAGGCGTTCAGAGCAAAGAGTGCAGCCACGATTCTTCGTCGTCTTCTTCTTCACAATACGACGACGTTTTGGAGTCGTTGCCGGAAATCGACGACCGTTTCTTCTCGTTGCCAAGAATAGACAGAAAGAATTTGAATTTTCGTCAAGACGATGATCAGAAGATAAATCTTCTTCAGCGATTGGGCTCTGCGAACTTTGATTGGGCCACGTTGGGTGGGCTTAACCCGATTGGGCCCGAGTTCGGTCAGGCCCAAATTCAGCAGACCTCACGAAATGACATGTATGCCCCTGCTAGTGTTATCGACGAAGCACAAAGTTGGCGGGTTGTTCATAACTCGGGGTTCTTCTCACATGCTCCAACCGGGTTGACTCAGGGGTTTCCGGGTTCGATCGACCCGTTTAGTTTTCGGTACCCGACGGATGGAATGGGGTTTAGGCTGTGAAATGTGTGAATTGTGGGGAAAATTACGTAGGGCGATTTGTGTAAATTCGTCTTAATTTTTTTGGTTTAGCTTGATTGATGAATTAGGATTTGTCTATTCTAATTAATTTGATACATATATTCCTTAATACTCACTATTGTGTAGTAAAGACATACAATAGACACAATTTATACTAAAAAAAGTATAATTATAAAATAGAAGATATATATTAACACACACAGTTTGTAATACTAAAAAAAGTATAATTATAAAATAGAAGATATATATTAACACACACAGTTTGTAATAAAATCGATAGTCGAGGCGGATATGTAAAGATATGAAGCGCTTTAGGCGTCTGGCCCGTCTGGGGGACTAGTCGGTTCAATTTTCTTTTGTTTTATTTTTTATCTAAATGAGTTTTATTTACTACTTATCAATATATTATAATAAAAATACACTCTAAAATTAATTAATAAATTCATTATATCTGTTGCTAAAATCTGAATATAATTCAAAACACCTTTCTTTATATCTATTATCCATTATAGAGTATAAGAAAATTAATTTAACATAAAAAAACTAAACAAATTTGTGTTTTGGAATTTTAGTATAATGAAAATTATCAATCTTTATCTTACCATCAATTTATTATAAGAACAAAGTCTCTCATTATCAAATAATATTTTAGTGTTGGACACCTAGCTCCCGACTTGGTCGCCTAGGCAGCACCTAGGCAAAATCGGGTCGGCCGACGACTGCCTACCGTCTAGACGCCTCCTAGACAGAGACTGGTTGGGACTTTTACATCAGTGAATAAAATAGAGTAGGACGCATTATCAATTTATTTACAAATTAAGAAGACATATTTAAAAAATTAATGAAAAAGAGCAAATATACTCATTCTAATAATAACAAAAAGATTCAGACTCATTTCAATTAAAAAAATATAACTATCATACATTTTTCATCCAAATATATCACCACCCACCACTACCCTGCTCATCTATATATATGTATATATATATATATATATATATATTTATAAATATATGTTAATCAAATATTATATTGAAGACAAAAATTTATATGTGACGGTTTCATGAATAAGACGACATACAACTTAGCACAAATCACATCCATCCTCCTAAAATATTAAAGCGTCAGTGCCCAACTTATGTCCCGTTTCACCATTGGACGGTCTCATGCAAGTGTATCTCTATATTCAAATGCATATTATAATTTTTTAAATTAAATATATGAGGCCAATAAATTAGAATTATTAAGTTTAATAAAAAATATTATCATAAAAGATTTATTCAAATTTAAAAATAAAATTAATGATATTTATTAGTGTAAAATATAAGAAAAATTGATCCACGTTGTTAAATTTTATCATTATTTTATTAATTCTATTGATGCAATATATTAAATTTTTATTATAATGAATTATTCGATAATCTTTTATTTAATTTATAAATTTGGGATATAATAAAAAATAAATAATGATGGATATATCTAATAAAATTAAACAAAAGAGAAATAATCTATCATTTAAGAAATTAAGAGATATTCATACTATGGATCATGTGAGTATAAAAAAAAATCTAATAAAAGTATATATACATTTTCATTAAAAAATGGGTAGATAGTATTTTTTTTTTATATAAAATGGGTAGAACATTTTATGTTTTAATGAAGGTGATATATATATATATATATATATTTTTTCCCAAATGTTTCTTGAAATTTTAGCAAAAAAACATCATTACTACTAATATAGAGTTGGACACGTTATCACCTAAATTAAGAAGACATATTACAAAATTAAATATTTTTTGAAATTTAGCAAAAAAATAGTACTACTAAAATAGAGTTGGACACGCTATCGTACAAATTAAGAAGACATATTAAAATGTTAAATATTTCTTGAAATTTTAGCAAAAAGCATATGTGACGTACGTAGTAAGTAGAAAATTTGAGGCCAATGTAAATAGAAAGTAAATTTATTCGAACCGTGATGGATAATACTAGGGATGTAAATTAGTCGAGTCAATCCGAGTAATGTCGAGCTCAAACTAGACTAGAATTTGATTGAGCTCAATAATTTTGAACTCGAGCTCAACTCTATTGAAAGCTCGAAATACTCGAGATCAACTCGGCTCGACTCGATAACTTAAGCTCAATTAAGCTCACGAACATCCGAACCTATTATTATTGAGCTTGAACTCGAGAACTACTCAAATAGTTCGAGCTTAAGTCAATTTTAATTTTTTTTCGAGTCGAATACGAGTAGCTCACGAGTAGACTTAACTCAATTCAATAACATTGTGATTAGAATATAAATCCAATGCCAAATTGATGGTGGTTCAAGAGAACACTTCATGCATATTCTTCCATTTTTTAGGTGAGGTAGTGAATTTCTCAAAAGGTTTAGAAAAGTTATATTTTAATTAGTATGCAAACAGCAATACTGATGATTTTCTACCATCTTAATTCGATATTAATCTAATTTTATATTTTGTTATTGCATATATAAAAATAAATTTATAAGATATAAAATAATAATGTTATGATTTCAATTTATAAATGTTATTGTATTAATTTATAATAAATGTAGTGGTATAAATTTCATTGTTGTGCTCAAATATATCACACGTCAGCATCACCAGATTAATCACACGCCAGCAGGACGAATTATCACCCGTCAGCAGGGCCCACAAAGACCTGAATCGACCCGACCCGACAGGAGGTCAAGAGTCACACTGAAGATGATTTATCGTGCTTTACGCATATGTTTTGTCATGCTTTATGCACATGATTTGTCATGCTTATGATTTGTCGTGCTTACGATTTGTCGTGCTTAACGATTTGTCGTCTTATGATTTGTCGTGATGGTCCTCTTTATATAAAGGACCTCACCTTTCATTGTAAAAAAAACTCTTGAATGTTTCCCTCATTCCACTTATATACCTACACCCACATTTCAGGGAAGAACTATGGTTCTTCCCGCAGTGTTATTGTTCGATTTCTTATTTGTTTGGTGGTCAAATTCAACAAGCCACATCAGATTCGTAAATTATTTGACCGTCAACAATTGGCGCTAGAAGGAGAGTGTTATTGAAAAATTCGTCCAGAACAACGTCGAATTTTCGAATCCAAATCTAAGAAATCACAAGAACAGCCCAAAAACAAATCAAAACCCCCAAACAAAAAATCCAATAGACAAACCCACATACCAAACAAATACATACAGATATACATACAAGGGAAAAAAAATAAAAAAAGAAGGAAGATGAAGAACAGGTGTGGAGCCGCCAGAGACTGCCGCCCGGCTTTTTTGACGCCGCTCACGGCGAGGCGACCACTCTGACTCACCACCCTCAAGAAGCCCGACTTTCCGCCGCCTCAAATCGGTATGAACCCTTGGAACCTCCACCACGCCACGGTCGGTGCAAATCGGCCCACCTCCGCAAAAATCGCTATAGCGCCCACAACTTGTGGATCACGGCCACAACGCTCACCCGCCCGCGATTTTTTTGCGGGCCTGACGCCGACCTCTGCATTAAAGTCGGCGTCAGCGACGCCGCCTCACCTTCGCCGCCGGCGCCCTCCAAATACCTACCACGATTTCTGCGGACCACCGGCTGGCGCTTTTGTTGGACACGTGAATGAAGCGGACGCGTGTAATCCGATAAGAACGCGTGAAAGGGTTTACGGGCGTGTGGGAAAGGTGAGTCAACCGTAGGTTACACCGTTTTCAAGTTGATCAAATCGAGTCTTGGGCCTTTTTGTTATGAAAAGAAAGGGCGAGGCATTAAGATTGATGGGCGGGCTATTTTTTCCTTAAGTAATATTCTCGCCCAATTTGGATAAAATTATTGGGCCAAAAATTATTTTACCTTGGGCGAAAATTTATTCGACCAAACAACCGCCCAAAGCTTGATTTAAAATTAGGAATAACTTAACTTTTGCTTTTTTTAATTTGCCGGGCCGTTTTTTAATTGTTGGGTGTGTTTGGGGCTCAAGTCTTGCACTAATTAATTCATGGGCTTGGGCTGTTGGTTGTTTAGTTTGTGGGCCCAATTATTCGGCCCATTAAAAAAAAAAAACAAAGAAAGAATGAAAGCAACAAATGTTCAATGAAAGAAAATCGGATGAGCACCGAGTCTCGCGAGCTACTCAAAGAATCTACGGGTAGTCCTTTTACCCACCCCACCAGGTTTATTATATTTATGTCCTCGTGGCTTTTCATTCATTCGTTTATTTCCATTTAATTTGGCCGTGCCTACGAATGGTCGTACCTAAGCCGGACGACCCGAACAAAGACGAACGAGCCGAAGTTTATGTTCACCTGACGAAACAGTTCATACTCAGATACCCGCAGCAAAGCGAGTGATGGGTACGCAGTCGCAAAAGATGACTTGTACTTACAGATACGCAAAGAAAGTTTAGTGATGAGTATGGGGGTCGCAAAGAAAATAAGATGACTGAGAGCACGAAGTGATCGCGCTTAAATAAGACGATCACGAAATAAGAAAGGGGGGTTGCATATAAGTTAACCCATCTGGTCGCACCTAAATAAGACGATCAACCTGATTGCACCTCAATAAGACAATCAAAAAACGAAAGAATTCAGGGTGGAACATAGACACAGATCATGTTCGAATTCATTCAGAAGAAAACGGCACTACCGGCCAAATTACAAAAAAACCACTTGTATGATTATGCCCGCTTTATTAGGGGCCGGGTAATACCGCTTTTTCGGCGACGATTATGTCCTTTACTTGGCTATTTGGCATTATCGCCTTCTCGGCGACGATTATTATGCCCGCCTTACGGCTACCGGGCAATACCACCTTTTTGAGATTATGCCATTTATTCGGTATTTTGCACTACCGCTTTTTGATTACGAAAAGAAAGCCAAGCAGCATTAAGATTGGATGGGTCGGGCTATTTTTTCCTTAAGTAATATTCGCCCACCGATAAAAATTATTGCCAAAATTATTTACCTGGGCCTAAAATTTATTTCAAATAAAACAACCTACTTAAAGCTTTAGTAATAAATAAAATTAGGCCCAACTTAACTATTTGGAGTTGGCTTTTTCGCTTAACTTCGGCGATGTCGATCGCCGTTTTAGCAAAGTATTCTCCGCCTTCTCGGCGATTCGGCTTTTTGGCGGCAATCGGCCACCTCTCCTCGGCGTCGGCTTTCCGCTATCTTGGCGATGTCGATCCGCCGTTTTTAGCAAAAGTATTCTCCGCCTTCTCTGCGATGAGATAAACCGGCTTTTACTGGCCGATGAGCCCGCCTTCTCGGCGTTGGCTTTCGCTAACTTTCGGCGATGTCGATCGCCCGTTTTAAGTATTCTCCGCCACCTCGGCGATGAAGATCGTCGGCTTTTATAGCGAGCGACGCCCGTACTTTCCTCGGCATCGAACTTTCCGCTAACTTCGGCGATGTCGATCTGCCATTTTAGCAAAAGTATTCTCCGCGCTTCTCGGCGATGAGATCGTTGGCTTTTACAGCGACGACCAGCCCGCCTCCTCGGCATCGGCTTTCTGCTATCTCGGCGATGTCCAGTCCGCCGTTTTAGCGAAGTATTCTCCGCCTTCTCGGCGATGAGATCATCGGCTTTTACAGCGACGACCAGCCCACCTCCTCGGCGTCGGCTTTCCGCTAACTCGGCGATGTCCAGTCTGCCGTTTTAGTGAAGTATTCTCCGCCTTCTCGGCGATGAGATCATCGGCCTCTACGGCGACGACCAGCCCGCCTTCTCGGCGTCGGCTTTCCGCTATCTCGGCGATGTCCAGTCCGCCATTTTAGCGAAGTATTCTCCGCCTTCTCGGCGATGAGATCATCGGCCTCTAAGGCGACGACCAGTCCGCCTTCTCGGCAATGAGATCGTCGGCCTTTACGGCGACGACCAGCCCATCTTCTTGGCGTCGGCTTTCCGCTACCTCGGCGATGTCCAGTCCGCCGTTTTAGCGAAGTATTCTCCTCCTTCTCGGCGGTGAGATGTTGGCTCTTTGTTTCGGCGTGATGGGGCCGCCTCTATCATCATTAACCTTCTTGCCTTCATCGACTTTGGCCCTCTTGTAAAGACCACGGTCGATCGGGACGATTTATACAGGTAAAGGTATAAACCGCCTAATGGTCGATTTATTTGCGCAAAATTTACTCCTATAAATCGCACAGCCTAGCAAGACGATCCGGGACAGAGGAAAGTCGCGAAACCGCTTCTACCAGAAGTAGTTGACGATGAGCTCAAACTCTCCTAGCTCCCTCTAAGATCTCCGCTCTCTCTCACGAGCCATCTCAAGACTGCTTTCATCCCAAGGGATCCCATCCTGCCTTCCAACGAGGTATCTCGGGAGACCTGCTCATCCTGCGGCAGATCTCATCCGCTCTCTCACGCATCTCTCAAGACCCGCTCAAGCAGATCCCATTCCGCTCTCTCTCTCTCGAGCCATTTCAGAAGACCCGCTCATCCCGAAAGTAGATCCTATCCGACTCTCCGACGAAGCCAACGCACCATTTTCCCACGGGACAAAAGACTCGCAGACGACGGGCTCTCAAGACGAAAAAAAAAAAGACTGCATCGACGGGCTCCCCGGCAACGAAACGAAAGACTGCGACGAAAGGGCTCCCCCGGGACTCGGACTTCGGCCTCCAAAGAAAGAAAGAAAAAGATTTCGTCTGACGAGGGTTCCCGGCACGAAAGACCTGAAAAAGACTCTGATAACGAGGCTCGGCACGAAAAGTCTACATAACATACTAGACGATCGACGACAAAGGTAAGATCCTCTATGCAGGGCTCATTCTAAACGATCAAAGATCTCTGATATAAAGCAAGCTCGAAAGCAAAGCAAGCTCGAGTCAAACAAAGATGGATCGGCGAGATATGAAACAAGATCAAGCTCTGAACAACGTCACAACCCGATCTTGGGGGATATTGTTGTGCTCAGATATATCACACGCCGCCAGGATTTAATTGTCACCCGCCGCCAGGCCCACAAAGACTGAATCGACCCGACCGGCTGCGAGGTCAAGAGTCACATCGAAGATGATTTATCGCGGCTTTTACGATATGTTTTGTCATGCTTTATGCACATGATTTGTCGTGCTGATCCTCTTTATATAAAGGACCTCACCTTTCATTATAAAAAAAACTCTGGAATGTTTCCCTCATTCCACTTATATATCTACACCCACATTTAGGGAAGAACTATGGTTCTTCCCGCAGTGTTCTTGTTCGATTTCTTATTTGTTTGATGGTCAAATTCAACAAGCCAAATCAGATTCGTAAATTATTTGACCGTCAACATCCATACTATCAAATTTGAGTTGGTATGTTGTGAAACTTGTTTACCATGAAATTGATGTTTTTTTACAGACATACTCTTTAGTATTATAAGTCACACCCTTTAGTAATATAAATCACACACTTCAGTTATCATTACGACACTCTTTGCTATAATATAAGTCACATCCTTCACTTTTATGAGTAATACTCTTTACAGTAAAACGTCACACTCTTTACAGTAAAATGTCACACTCCTTAACCAGTTTCACCGTGAAACTTGTTCACACTATACTTTGCCATTAAATTTTCAGTAAAATAGCGTTTCATACCAAAAAAATTTTAGAGTTGGTATGCTGTGAAACTTGTTCACCGTGAAACTGATTTTTTTTTTTTTTTACACACATACTCTTTAGTAATATAAGTCACATTCTTTAGTAATATAAGTCACACCCTTCAGTTATCACTACGACACTCTTTGCTATAATATAAGTCACACCTTACACTTTTATGAGTAATATTCTTTATAGTAAAAAGTCACAACCTTTATAGTAAAAAGTCACAACCTTTATAATAAAAAGTCACACTCTTTAGCAATATAAGTCACACCCTTTAACCAGTTTCACCATGAAACTTATTCACACTATAATTTGCCAAAATTTTATATACCATTTCATGCCAAAAATTTGTTATACCGTTTCATACATAAATTTTTCAGAATATTTACAGCAAGTTATTAAAATATCGAGAATTTCGATAAATTTGGTATTTTTGGTACGATAAATACTAAAATTTTGGTATTTTAATTTCCGCCCCCAACCACAATTATGTTGCTGAAAAGCTATCATAAATAAAATGACTGGATTGGACTTTTGAATCGTAATTATATTGCGAAAACATCAATGTATAATGAATTTATTTATTCATAAACTGGAAAAAACTCAAAAAAGTCATGTGAATTCCATTTGCGCAGTAAATAGAGAATGTAATATTTATTCTCTGTTTTTACTAAGAATAAATTGCAGCCAAAAATTGGGACGAGGAAAATGTATAAAGTTGAGTATTCTACCAAATCCATCGCAAATAAGTCTAAAGTCAGACCGACTATCACTTGTATTCAAATGTCAAAACAATTATACATGAAAAAGTCATTATGTCTACCAACAAATATCTCCACGTGTGAAAAATTGGCGCGAGGAAAATGTATAGAGTTGAGTATTCTACCAAATATTTAACTTTTTAATAAATGTAAAGACCTTAATACATGGGTCAAAAATGTATTTAGATAACGAAATACAGTGTAATATAAAATAATATAAAAAGTTATATGTAATACTTATTTTTCAAGAACACTGTCTTTTTTTCTGTCAGTAGTTACCTACAATTAGGGGTGTTTTCAAAAACTTATAAGTGATTATAGTCACTTAAAATTGTGTGCAAAAATAATTTGAAGTGTTTTATTTTTCTTTTAGTAGCTTAAATATGTTCTCATAAGCTATAAGTTATAAGCTTCAAAGAGCGTGCTTTTAGTAGCTTATTAGTTTTTTTTTTTAAAAACTTTTAACTTTTTTTGCAAACACTATCAACTTTTTTTTTAATTTTCTTACAAACACTATCAACTTCTACTATTAATCACTTTTCCCATAATCACTAATTTTAATTACTTCTTTAAAACTATAAGAGTATGTTTGTTTTGGGATTCACGCGGATAGACTTAGGACTTTGCTCTCCCCTCTCATACGAGTTTGAGATTTAAAGTCTGATTTTCAAATCCTACATTCAATCCACACCTACAAATACTTATAAAATTTATTATTACTCTTCTCAATACATCACACTTTATACATTTTTTTACTCTTCTCAATACATCATACTTTATACACTTTATACACTTTCTTACTCTTCTCTTCTTTTCACATATTTCATGAAGTTCCTTTTATATGATCATCAGGTAGGTCGATAATTTATTATATAAATACCGTCCAGTATTTTCTGTTCAACCTTACAAAGTTACAATTTAATTTTTTCGATCACTTCTCATTTACAATTCTTATGAAGTATGATCATCTGACATGTCGATATATATAAATTTCTGGTGAAATTTATTCATAATATGAAATTTATATTGTTACACTTAAAGATAAATACCATAATATTTATCAATTAACATTACATTTATAGACAAAGTGGAATAGTTCAACTGGTTAGAGCACCACTACCTATGCCGTAAGGTCATGAGTTCTACTCTATTTCTCCCGATAAAAAAATAAATTAACATTACGTTTATAAATTAATTTCTTTTGGCATTAATTTATAAAAATAGTGGTATCAGTTTATAAGTGTAATGATATCAATTTTATACTATGGACAAGTTTCATAAAAAAAAATTAATTTGTGATAATTACATAGATACTGCCAAATTTCCTAATCAATTTTATATTTTCCAAGGCTAAGTCTTATTTGCATCCAGGTGCACTGTGCACTCATAATGCATTTTAGAACCATGCAATTTGTTATCCTGAAGGATACAACTTGTTTACAATTAACCATGCAACTATTTTTCTAAAATGCAAATTAATAGTTGCACAGTTCAGTGTAAACAAGTTGCATATTTAAGTATAACAAGTTGCATGATTCTTAAATGTATTATGAGTGCACGGTGCACCTGAATGCACATGAGGCTCACTAATTTTCCAATCACTAATTATTGTAATTAATTGCTTTAGAAAAAAAAATCTTGCAATTAATTAATTAACCTTCTGATGGAGATGAAACCTAAATAGTATAAATGGATAACTTTGAAAGTCATCTACTAATTAATTCATGTTTGACTTGATTCATAGGTTTTAGATCATTTTATTTATTAGTTATTTAATTTAGTCTTTTCGTTTATTGTGTTAATTAATTATAAGACTAGTATAAATAGTCAATTTCAGACACTGTAATAGACAATTTTGAATGAAATAGAAAATATATTGGGTTTTATCCCCTCTTTGTATTTTTATCGTTCTTCTTCAAGTATTTGTATCGAATCAACTGAATTAAACGTTAATCACGTTTTTGTATTTATCCAAGTATTTTAAGAATCAACGGACAATACTCGTATATACTTCCGCTATCTGCATCAGTTGGTATCCAGAGTCATAACGATTCTATGGATTTCACCAACAATGACACACAAGAGGGGAAATTTGATTTCCTTTAGTCTCCATTGGATGCTGCCATCGATGGAATATTCAATTGCTACTTCCAATGGGACGAACACAGACGGAATTTGCCGGCGCTGTTGTTGCCATCTCCAGTTTTGGCGGCTCTTGTCGCCGCCTCCCCCACCACCCATCACATAACCGCCGCCTCACCACCCCCATCACCCAATAAACCACCAATACACGTCCACACTGTCTAGCCATTGTGATCCCACATAACCCACCATCCCTCACCACCATCGTCCCAACACCACCACATCGCCGATCTCGCAGCCCCATCACAACCACTGCTTCGCCCCACTTTAGGCGTCGTGCAACAGATCACCATCAACTGGCGAGACCAATCACCGATTGGCGCGACCCAGACCGCCATCGCAACCCACACCTTGTTTCTCGAATTGATGCCATGACCCTGCAACCATGGTAGCAGGACCTGTTGGGGAATTAATTACCCGGATCTATTCGGAATGAATATTTAAATATAAATTTAATTCTAACAATTATTACTAGCATGAATTAATCCTATATTAATTCAAATAATAATTCAACAACAAATCATGCATATAAACAGTTCACATAAATCCTACACATGCGGAATTGCTACGGGTTTACGTGAACTAACCTTTCGGAGTGACAACCGTTGAGAAGATGGATCTCGTTCACACGAACACACCAAAAGACCTTCTCAAGTATTCCCTTATCCTCGTTCAATAATTCGGTGGTAGGAACTCGCGAACAATTTAACAAAAAGGAAAAATAAAATTATGTTGTACCACCTTTGTGGATTTCTAATTTTTCCAACACATGTAATTGCACCTGGGAATGAAAAATCTATCCCCTATTTATAATACTAGGTGGTGGCCGATTTTTGCCCTAGGAATAAGATGGGAAAATCTTTTTTCTTGATCTCCAAGAAATCTTGAATATATCCAATATATTCTTTTCTCCATAATTAAAATATTCCATAAAAATCCCACCTCCTTATATTAAGGGATTTTCGAAAATTTCCCATTAAATAGGGATGAAATAGGATCTTTGACTTTTCTTGAATTTATGGGATAATCTTGTATTTCAAGAATACATATTCCATAAAATCTTTCCAAGAAAATCAAGAAAATCTTTTCTCTTTTTTACTTTAATATTTTCGAAAATTTTGGAAAAAATAAGCAATAATAATTTATTTTATTTTAAACACATTTTTCAGTTATTGGACTTTATCTTTGGGCTATTTGAGGGGCCTTTAGGAGAATTAAGATTGGACCTTCCAACGGATCTTGAATTTCCAATATTGAGCCACAATATTATTCAAGCCCATAAATATTAATTAATCCCACTACATAATTAATATTGCACTATCCATCTTAACCAATATTACTGTTAATATGGCTCCCGGTTATTTCCGTGTTTAAGATTATCTAGCCCATTAATTAATTCAAGCCACTGAAATAGCTTTCCATTAATTAATATATTTTGTCCTTGGTCAAGGAACTGTTCAACATTATTATCCATACCAGAAACTAATTCCACTTGCAAGATTTGGTATGATAAATCTTATGAACCAATAATATTGCCCAAGATATAAAGTATTGAATCTCATTGATTCTCTACCCGTCATAAGTCAAAACAATAATTACTAACCACACACGATCCTATTTAAGGGACGAAGATTAAGAAATAATGAACCACTGAGGTCTAATTCTTCCTAATTTAGTGCTGAAGAATTTATCCTCATGTAGGTCCTATTCAGTGCATCAGTCATGCACTAGTGTAATCTCTTGGTCAAGACAAGTCAATCCGAGCCTTACACTTCAACCTTTCACGATGGATTGTTCATTTCCATCTAGGTCGTGAACAACGTACTTTTAGTTACAAGGGACTGTTAATTTAATCTTCTGTGATCTAGTATCACTAAATTAACTACAATGTAATACGTACTATTTATTGAACAGTTATGCAGTAAATATATGTAACATTCAATGATATTTAAAGCATCAGTGATAAATAACTTATTTCAGTAAATAAGACAGAAATCCAGTTTGATTATACAAAGTAAAAGCATACTTTCCAGTATAACCCCAACAGGACTGCCACTCGCCGCCAACAACGTGCACCAACATGCCGCTCGCTACCACATCGATTGCCACGTGCCACCACTTGTGGTTGCAACTTCCCCCCACTGATGACGAAGACATTCGTTGTGATTTAGATGCCCTAATCTAGCAACACAGGCTGCACTCCACAGTTGACCTCAAAGTACAGTTTGGGCCTTTTGCTAGTTGGGAGGATTGCCTAAGTGGATGAAATTCTCAGGATAATTTTTGTGGCCTGATATTTGTTTGGAAAAATTTAATTGTGGGCTTGCATTATTTTTTACAGATTTGAATTTTTGGCCTAAATTTAATAGCTATTATTTTTCATAGCTATTTTGCCACATCTCGGGGACCTCCAAGACTTTGGGCAATGTACGTACTGCAGATATTTTTTAGGTAAAATGTTTTGATGGCGTTGATTTATCCCTCTGTCGTCGATGAGATCACTTTCAAATTGAGGTCGAATCTTTTCAAAGAGGGGGAGAATGATGGAGATGAAGCCAAGATAGTATTAATGGATAAGGCTGAAAGTCATCTACTAATTAATTCATGTTTGACTCAATTCATAGGTCTTAGATCCTTTTATTTATTAGTTATTTAATTTAGTCTTTTCGTTTATCATGTTAATTAATTACAAAACTCGTATAAATAGTCCATTTCAGGTATTGTAATAGACAGTTTTGAATGAAATTGAAAATATATT